>JAPYYV010012503.1:0-11518 GCA_030522625.1 Copidosoma aretas | reverse complement strand
CCCCCCCCCCCCCCGGGTTGATCGATTCGCGCCCCTGCGGCGAATCCGCGAGCTCCTCGGGAAAGGGGAAGAAGGAGGGGTGCTATAAAAGTGCGCGGGGAGAGAGAGACCGGGACATTACGATATCTCCCGGCGGAGATTCCAAAGTCGAGTCGGAGTAGCGGAGCGCCGGGAGTTCAGACGGGCGAGAAATCGGGAAACGGGGGACGGCGACGGGGGCGATTCCTTTTTACGGCTCGGGAGGCGCGTTTCGCGGCGCGCGCGAGAAGCGGCTCTCCCACGGGCCGGGGGATTCACTTTTCCCGAACTTCCCTTTCGTTTTCGCTCGCGTGTACGACACCGCTACCTCCCCGTGTACACGCACTTTCGCGGCCGACCTTTTTTTTCCGTCCCTCGCCCGCGCGCGTCTGTTTTTCTTTTCCTTCGCCCCGCGCCAACTTTCATACTCGATTTCCAGCAGAAGCGCGAGCGGGGGAGTTCGCGTCACCGTGGTCGAGCGGGGCCCGAGAAAATGAGCTATTCTGGCGGCAAACGAGTTCTGCCGATCGGTTTCGAAAGTTCTTCACCCGCGAATCGTCCAACGAGGGGATGGTGGTTTGCTGTGCGTACGCGCGCAGCGTCTTGCCGGTCACGTCCCGGGAACACCCTGATCGAGCGCCGACGTCTGGCCGGGGGAAATTTCACCCGCCCCTTCGTCCGCGCCGGGGCGCCTATCGAAAACTCGCCCGACCCCGGGGCACCGCGGGATTTCCAATCAGGGATATTTCAAATGAATTCATATACGCCGCCCCTCGCTGGAAAATGTTCGATAAATCCGATTGAAAATTCCGCAACGGCATTTTCTCCGTTGTTTCCGAGGCCATTCGTATCCTTTTCCCCTCTCGTTCACCGACGACTCACGTCGCGGTATTTTTCTCCACTCCTCGGTACTCCGCCTTCTCTAATTTTCTCACCCTCGTTTCCAGATTTCGTGAGAAAGCTCTCCGTCTCCGGAAAAGCCGAAAGAAACGGGGAAAAGCCCGAAGAAGAGCCGAGGGAGAAAGGGGCCCACGTTTACGCGCACATCATACGTATGGGGTGCACTCTCGGAGAGCCCGGAGGCTCATCTCGACGACTCGAGTCCTCGGGAGACCCTCCGAGGATAATAGCGTTTGCATGCCTCTGCCGCGCGCGAAATGGGAAAATTCCGGGGCCGAGCGCGCGGTGCGCGTATTGCATTAACATTTTCCATATTTCGCCCGATGGCTCGTCGGGGCGCGCCGATCCGCGGAAAATCACCGGCTGCTTGGCGTTTCGGTTTTCTCGTTCCACTTCGCCCCCTTTGGGCTCGTACCGAACGCGCTGCTCGGGCTATTTTTAAAACAATAAACTTTCATCGCGGAATCTTCGGCTGAAGTGGGTTCTTGATGGTTCCGACAGGATTTATTTGTTCGTTCATCCATCATTGGGTTGGTCTTTTAGAAACGCACGTATGATTGTTTCAGTGGAATTCAAAAGAGCGTAAAATACACATCATACGACATTTCACTTTCGCATTGACAATTACTTCCCTCTTTGCGAATTCTTCGACACGCACGCTCCGTTTACCACAGTGTACCAACGCAAAATGGGAGGATCTCGACGAACCGTCCTGGACACGGTGCAAAAAGTAGAAGAACCTCGTGTGCGTGCCCACATCGGTAAATTTTCGAACCAGCCATCGATGGCCCAACCTGAGGTTCAGTCCAATACCCATTACACTAATTGTCTCCATCCCGGTCTCCAAGCACATCACCTCGCGTGAAAAAAGTTACAGGTGTACACGTATTTATGTAAGTAGTAGTAGCAACACACCTCGATCCCGCGCCGACGAGCTTCTCCCTCCCCGGCCAAAGCCCCCGCGTCGCGGGGGATTCGCGCGAAATCCTCGCGGCGACGCGTCTCAACGCCGCCCGGAATATCGGCGACGAACGTTACGCGCACACGCGGCGCCCGGGGAAATCCCGCGCGCCCGGGTTCGGAAATCAGGCGCGAGTCTGCTCCGCTGCGGCCCATCTGTCTGTCTGGGTTCGATTGCCCCCCCCCCTCCCCACCAGCCGCCTTTGATATTCAAATGTCGCGGCTGCGGGCTTTGTCCGAAATTCCCGCTCCCCGGTGCGCGCGCCCTGCACGGAGCGAAGAGAGCATTATGGGGGGTACTTTGCTGCTGCCGCCGCATCAGCCCCGGGGAAGATAAAAGAGAGAGTTCGCCGCGGCTCTGAAGAGAATCCACGACGATGTGTATAATACTGTACGGCGCGCAGCATGAACTCATGATGATGCACTAAAAGGCGCGAGCCGCATGTATATCCCGGGGATCTTCTCCGCCTCTTCATAACTCAATAACGATCGGGCGATTATTCAAGGAGCAGCTAGCCGGCTCGCGGGGGGGGGGGGGATAACGCTACTGGGGCTGTGCGGAGGAAGTTTACCGAGGGATATGAGGGAGATGGGCTGGTGCGGGAAGACGAACGAGCTTGTACGTGGTAGGTATACGTGTATGGATGAAGAATGCGATGGGGCGAGCTGGGGGAGGAGGAGGAGCGAGAGATGGCTCATGGAGACGTACTTGCTGTGGAGGGCAAGGTGCGGGCCCCGGAATGCGGGAGCTTGATGTTGATTTGTGGGGCATCCTGTTGCTATAGGCTACTCTGGGGCTGGTTGCATGGGCGAGGGGTGGTATTTTTGGAGTGTGTTGTACAAGCTGTGCTTTTTTGGCTGGATTTTTAGAAAATTGTTCGGCTGTTTTGCGAAACAACGTAGCTCTATTTTGGGACATGCTTGAAGCTCGTTCTTCTCCCCCTTTCGATCCCCTCTTGGAATGAAACTGGAAGTTTCTCTCGGTCAGCGAGTTTTGTGTATTGACAGTTTCATAAATTGTGTTGTACTTTGTAATAATAAAATGTTTACATACGTAGCCAACTGAGTTATCCATCATTCATACAATTAGCTTGTGTGACGAGTCAGTAATGGATAATACTTGTTAAAGATAATTTATCAACCCCGAGCCTGGCTCCGAAGAGTTAATCCAATTTGCGTATTGCTCGAGCTACCTTGTTTTAATTTCGAGCAGACGTCGCACACACGTCAACTTTTTCCTAACGGAAGAATGGTATATTTTCGTTTGAGTCTGTCAAGCATTAAGTATCGGATAACTGATACAATAGGGAACCTCAATATTCATATCCCACCTGAGTCAGTTGTGTTAGGTATTATTATTATTATTTTATAAGCCATCGTAACTGTACAACCAATGTAGCATATGCAGCGTAGCCCTTTATACCCAGATTCGTTTATTCTTCAGTCGACTCGGAAAAGCTAACTTTTTTAAATATGTAAAGGGTAATCCATAGCTCTTGGACGATAAATAAACAGTGGAACAAATGGATAATGGAATAAGGACGACTGAAAGCTTCTAGGACTTCGAAGTCAAAGAAGGAGCTTCCATAAAAAAGATTCCTATCCAACCACTGCAGAAAAAAAAAATTTCCACTACTCCAGCTTTCGTTTACGCCCGACAAGAGCGTCTTATCAGGTATTTTTGATGTTTCATGGCTCAACTTAATTTCATTACCCCGTGAAAGTGACACTGCCCAATTTCCCACATGCACTTTATTCATCGCGTTCTGGAAGATATACACTGTTCTCATCATCAATGTTATCGACATTGCTCAGAGGTGTACGCAAAAAAGCACCGTACAACACCCGATCTCCGAATGCCAAAATTACCAACGTAACGCGATTTCCCGCGAGTCGAAAATAGATTACGCGCGAACGCTGCAAGCTCGCGAGCGCGCAAGGGGTACGTATGTATACACGCGCAAAGTATGGTATGTAAATGTCGGCCAGAGCCGCATTAGCATTCATCACGATCCTCAAACTATGAATAACTCTCTAGACCCGCGATTCGGCGGAGAAGAAGCCGGCGCTGCACCCGTCAACATTTCACACGCTATTTTCCGTATAGTATACGTAAGCCCCCCCCCCCCCCTCCCGCCCTGTATTGCTATTCTCAGCACATCGCGCAAATCACATATCAATTCGTACGGTAAACGAGCCGAATACGTCCACCTAATTATACTTCTCATCCCCAAAATTACTGAGAGCCTCGCAACTCGGCGCGCCGAGTGACGATTAAAACAGAGACTTCTCCCCCACCCTTTCCTTAGCGACGCATATCACAAAGGGCGCGCTTAACAACAACAGTCGTCTCCCCGGGGCGGGCATTAAAATTAAGCTCGGCCGAACAATCGCTCGGGGGCCTCCGATTCAAGGGCAACTGTCGTCGTCGTCGTCGCGTCTTCTTACTCCTTCGCAGACATGAGAGGAGAGCCATGCATAATAATCTCGCGCCTCGAGGATTTACGTAGTATACGTTTGAAGTACAGTGTGTGCGTATATACGTGGGTTGTTTCACGAAAAACTTAGATGTGTGAAATAGGATTTTCAAAATTCAGTGTTTTCAAATTTTTTATTATTTTTTCTATGATGTGTGAGGTCAAAGTAGCTGGAAATTTTGGGCCCGGCTCTATTGTCATTTTTAGAAAACACATGCTTATTTAAATGAGATTTTAAAAAAAAATTCAAAAAACACTTCTGTCATTACTGTCCAGTACTTTACTTTGACAATTCTGAAGCCCCAAATAGGAATGTTTCATCGAAATTTAGTTTGGTACATCTGCAGACTAAAATCCGTCGTACACTATAGTCACCTAATCGATCATTTAAAATACCGCCGAGATTAGGGACGTTACGGTAATTATTGCTTATTTTGGTCAGCAGAACTCTCTATATTCACGATGACATTAAAACTAGCCGCATTCAAATTTATAATCGAAAAAAATGAGTCGATATGCTTGTTCGCTCTACTATACAAAATAATTACAAACAAATGTCAAAGAATGGCACTACCTGGCTCTACTAAGTCATTTGTCTCACGCAATCAAAAAGATTCAAAACTAGGCTTCACGATTAAAACGCCTTGTCCATTTTCAAAAGTTTTTGTTATCTTCCTCAACTACTAGAAAGGGTGCTGGAAGATTCAGATTTTTAGACATTTCAGCTTAAAAAATTAAAAAATTAACACATAGGCAGTACAAGCGGCTGAAAATGAAAATTTTAATGCTTCGCTTTACAGTAATGAGGTTTTGGCCTATTTTTTTGTATCCTACGGCCACGGCATATATTTTTTCGACTTGATGTTAAAAGGGCTATCTAAAGAACAATTAATTATCACTGTTGAAAAAAAACTTTTGACTCAAAATAATAAAATGCGTTGTTTACAAATATAGGCTATATAAAATACCCCAGTTTTTGTGAAATGGTACACATACGTTATTAAAAACTAATCTGTTTAAGATTTGAGTGTTGATGTTATATTGGTTGTCAATTGTTCTTAATGTTTATTAATTTATTTATGTGTATTAATTATTTTATTACATTATATACGTAAACGTTATTACAAACTACTCTATTTAAGTTTCAATTGTAAGATAAGTCTACTCACGGAACATAATATCCTTGTTTCTTTCTCTGTTGTTGATCGCCCACTGCTCAGTATACTACGTGTTCACTCGACGAATGACTACATCACACTGTAATCCTAGTCAGCTGAGTGAGTCAGTGGTCAGTGACCTAGCTGAGGTGCGCAATGTATACTGCGCAATGAGATGCGCTGCTCACCTGATGATTAATTCACAGTGTGGTCTAGTCATTCGTCGAGTCAACACGTATATTCCACTGAGCAGTGAGCGATCAACAACAGAGTGAGAAAAATGGAGACTACGTTTTGTGAGTAGTTTTATTTTACACTTGAAATTTAAATAGAGTAGTTTTCAATATCGTACATAGTGTATAATGTAATTATATAGTAATAAGTAATGCAAGTAACACAATAATTTCACTACATAATGTATACATGAATCATTTCACGAAAAACGGGACATTTTTGCGTGTGAAATAGGATTTTGAAAATGTAGTGTTTATAATTTATTAATAATTTTTTCTACGTTATGTGAGGTCCAAACTAGCTGGGAATTTTTGGGCACGGCTCTATTGGCATTTATAGAAAACACATGTTAATTAAAATGGAATTTTTAAAAAGATTCAAAAAAGCATCACCGTAATGATACTGTTTTGGCAATTCTGAAGCCTCAAATTGGAACTTTTCAACGAAATTTACTTTGGTACACTAAAACTAGCCGCGTTCGAATTTGTAGTCGAAAAAAATTGCTCGATATGATTGTTCGCTCTACTACACAAAATGGTCGAATCTAAATGTCTCGGTTCAATGAAATCACTTGTCTCGCGCAATTAAAAAGTGTCAAAACTCGGCTTCACATTAAAACGCCTTGTACACTTTCAAACATTTTTTTTATCGCTTTAAACTACAAGAAAGGGTGCTAGGTGGTTCAAATTTTTGGAAAATACATCTTAAAAAAATAAAAAATTAACACATAGGCAGCAGAAGCTGCTAAAAATGAAATGTTTAAATGCTTCGCGTTACGGTAATGACATTTTGGTCTGTGTCTTCCACCCTACGGCTACGGCAAATGTTTTTTCGACTCGATTTGAAAAGGGTTATCTAGAGAAAATTAGTTTACACTGTTTAGAAACAGTTTGGCCTCAAAATAGTAAAATGTGTTGTTTATAAACATAGGCTTTATTATCATACAACCCAGTTTTTGTGAAATGGCCCATATATATGTACATACGGGTAGGAATGCAAAGCTCTGGACCAGTACGTCGCTTTCTTTGCACGCGTGCGAGAAGAAGGATAACTTCAGTCCCCCTGAGGCACACGAAGAGACTGGGAGGGGGGGGGGGGGGAGATGGGACGGAAGGGACGAGTAAAAGCTCGTGACGGAGCTGAGGGGTGAGACACGGTCCCGCGGTGTGTGTTTTTATTTCTCTCTCTCTCTCTCTCTGGCACTCGCTATCCAGTCGCCAGCGTGGCTGCTGTATGGGTGGACGGCACAGCTTTTCTGCGCCGAGGTGAGAGCCACGTGCGTGGCATTAGAAGGAGGAGATGAAAAAGAAGGCGGACGCGAGCAAGACTGTGTATTTTCGAGGGGGCGGATGTACATAATACGTGTGTACTTATGGGCTCGCACCTATATATATGCGGGACGGGGAATTAGCTCGGCGGGCGTTACGTGCGAAGTCGGCACTTCCGAACTGCCCATGCGCGGACGGTCAACCTCTCAGCCTGTGATTACTTCGCCGATTCGATTTTCTCATCGGGACTTTTTGCTACTGTTTGTTTCGGATGACTTACAGAGTTGGTAAAAACAGATCTGTATACACTCGTGTATACTTACATCGTCGCTCGGTAGGAAAAAGGTACACATTCAAAAAAGCTCTAAGAAAGGTACCAATACTCGATACTTTTAGCCCATCAAATTTTTCTTATACTTATATCGGTCGATTGGTCTACAAAAATATTAAGATTTCATCCTTTTGTGTCCACAAAAATACCTGTTACCCCATAGAGTTTGGACGAATCGGTACTTTTTTCATAGCTCCAAAGCGACGATATTGTGGAAGTTTGCATGAGAAAAAAAAGTGTGGTGATTGCCGATATAAACTTAACTGTTGAAGAATAATCAGTACGTCTGGTAGCATTTTGATTTGCACGACTGCTATATCCCAAAAAAAGTGTTGAATGGGCTTAAAAACGACTAGTGCGCATTTTATTTTTCAGAAATCTTTGCATGGATCCCGTGCATTATAACCCGAGTACAATGTTTTTTAACGGAATTTCATTGGAGTTTTTGGTTGATTTTTTCGGACCGCAGGCCCAGGGCCCGCGTATAATCGACGAAATGGACCAATAACCCCCTACAGATACCCATACCCCGCGACAAAATTGCTTTACCTGCACAGCTCGTTCCTTCGATCCACATAGTTGGTTCGCAAATAATAACGCAATACACGCGCCGCCATTAATTACGTTAATCATCGCTAAAAGCCCCGCGCCGGAACTATCCCGGGAGAGCAACGTGTAGCCGGCAACAATGAAACCCGCCCGTCGAACCCGCTCTCAAAAGCCCGAGCAAACACGCGGCGCATCAAATATTTCTGCGGCCGAGCCGCGAAGCGATCTTTTCACGGGCCCCGCTCGCGGCGGCGGCGGCGGACGAATTTCACTCTCGAAATTAGTACGGGGTGTACACAGGCCCCCTCGTTCTCCCTCCCTCTTTTTTCCCGTCAATTACGCCGCTCTGGTGACTGCGGTATACGTACATACATCACGCGAACGGCCGCCGCAGCCTCGCGGTCTCCCGCTCCTTGCGCTCCCACTCCTCGGCCGATTAATCACGGGCCCCGTACCCAACCCCCGGTCTCTCTCTCTCTCTCTCTCTGCTCCGCCCGTTCGTTCCGGCGGTCTTTTCTTTTTCCCTCGCGGCGCGCCCGTTGGTTTTAAAAATCAAACGGTTCAAAGTCCGCGCGCTGATTAGCCGGGGCACACGTACATAACATTCAGTCGTATACCCGAAATATTTATCAAACGCGCGAGTCAAAGGCTCCTGGCGTGCAAACATCCGGAACGTGTATATACGTGTACGAAGGCGAAAAAGAAAAATCCCCGGAAGAAAACCCAAGCGTAATCCACCTGCAGCTGCAGAGGCGCAGTCCTCCAAAGGAGGGAAAATTTTTCCGGCCCGGCGACCGCGCCCCCCCCCCCCCCGACCATTCGTCCTCTGCCCCCCCGACTTTTTCCCTTTGTAGCCCCTGTAATCCCGAACTTTCGCTCTGCCGCGCCGCCCCACCCCCGCCGCAGCATCTCGGGAGTTATAGTGCAGGGTAGCAGCGAGGGAAGGAAGCTCCTGGGCGTGTAATCAGGAGACACTTTGAAGACGCCGGGACTTTGACTTTCGGCCGGGGCGGGGGTCGCCTCCGAGCTCGGCCTCCTCGAGAAACCACCGACTTTGTGCCCCCACAGCACACACACGCACACGTGCAGTGTAGAAGAGGAGGAGAAGAGGGTGATAGAGGTAACGAGAGGAGACACTCCTCGGACAGCTGAGCGGCTCTTACCAATCGGGCGAGATCAGCTTTTCGGGTGGTGGTGGTGGTGGCGGCAATCGGAAAAATCGATGGTAACGCGTGCGCTTGGAAATTTAGCGGAGCGCTCTCTCTCACTCTGCTGATGGTGTATGATATTGACTTTGGGCGCGTGGGAGTTTATCGTTTCGAGTTTATATGTACATTCGGGTGGAGAGCTGATGGGCCGCTGTTTGAACGGAGGTTAACTCGAGCGTGTTATACTTGTTGATTTCTCTTTTTGTTTGCAATGTTGGCAACGGATGGATTTTTCATTTCTCCCTCTCTGTGCGCTGGTTTTTCTTTTTCAACCTTTTCGAGGAACAGGTATCCCGCACAGGTGGATATTACGAACTTTGATTGAGATTAAATTTCACTCATGCTTGCGTTTGACGTCTGCTTGATCGTTTGAACATGAAGGGATGTGATATTCGTTTCGTGGAAATCTGTATCAACGTGAAAAATTTTATCCTCCATCTGCATCATTTTGTAATTGAAATCAGTTATTCCACGAAACGAAAGTACAGAGTTGCTGGCTTATTAATATGACTTTTTGATACAGATTTGAGTGAACATTGTACGATTATTCGACAAATATGTTTTTCATTGATCGTTTTAAAATGAAAATTCTCATACTGTCTCTACAGTTAAATTGCGTTTTGCAATATTTACCCAAATAAAATTTCTGTGAAACAAATTTTCCCTCAAATTACCCTATTGCAAATATTTGTATAACAACATACAAAGTTGATGTATACATGATTCAGCATTAAGCGAAATATCGACTACCGATAGTTCATATCCTGAGCAAACTTATTAAGTACATCGAAATCCGATACACGCGTGTCTGTATTACACCTATACCTATGCAGGAAACCGAGCTCCCGAGGATGAACAATATTTATCCGTCCCGGCTCGTCCAATACCAGTCGGATTACAGAAATCCGCAACGTTGTCCAAACTTCGCGAAACTCCCCCGAAGTATAGTATCGACATTGACAAGTGTGATGTATCACATACAGATGCGCTACATCACAGACTGAGCATCGAACGTATATTATAATCCCTTTACCCGGTTCAACAAATTTTTTATCCCCCCCTATACATTTAAAGCCCCCCCCCCCCCGACAAGCCCCCCCCCGCCCCGATTCAATTTCCCCGGGAAGTACGTACACCCGAGAAAGACGTATCCCCCCCCCCCCCCCCAATCGGAAATCCATCCGCAGAAACGCGAGCCATTAGCCAGAGGGCCCCAGAGTATAGGTGAACAAAAAAGAAGCGATACATCCAGCCGTTTCCAAACAAAACATAAATCTTGCCCGGGAGCTCGCTGCGGCATACGTATATACTACGTATACAATATCCCCGATACGACGGGCACGAACTTTCCCGGGTGCTTGCCTCCGCGAGGGATGAAATTGTATCGCGCGTGCGGTCACGACCGGCAGGGGCTCTCGCTCGCTGGACCGACGCGTGTATCCGCGCCGCGCGGAAAACCCGGGGTCCGCGGGCAAGCTGCTGTTGTCCCCTCTGCCTCCCGCTTCTCTCCGCCGACGTTGAATGACTCGGTCGGCTATTTTCTTCCGAGAGAAATCGAAGCCTCGTTATTGGGGGGGGGTCTGAAACGTGTCTCGAGAGGGCACGCGAAATTTGTTCTCCCTCCTCCCGCGCGCGCGCGCGAGCGTGGAACTTCTGACGCGTGCCCCGTGATCCCTTGATCCTTCTTCTTTCCGTTCTTTCTTTCAATTTGCGAGATGTGTAATATGAGGTCCCGCGTCCCACAATGTGCCGGGGGATTGGATTGGTCGGAAGTTTATTTGAAATATGATTTACGTCTCTCTCTCCCCGTTCCCCTTTTGCTTCTGTTCGTTACACCGGGGGCGCTCCGACGTATTTATCAGATTTTATTTTAATTCCGATGGTTCGCTCGAAGAATGCGCGCATTTCTGTGTAGATTTCTGTATACGGCAGGTGCGTGGGAACGAAGTACAGCCAGCAGCAGATACTGTGATGGAACTTTCATTAAGAGCGAATAATTTTCTGAAATTGCACGACACTGTAGAATTTTAAAATTGAAAAGCGGACCTAACCCGAGGACAAATGTATTCTACGAACGCATTGCATGAACCTAGCTCGACTATTAGACAAGCAGGTCCACAGATTGCCGTGGAAGAACAAGTCGTGAAAATTACGCGAACGATCGCTGCAGAGCGGCAGAAGGTGCGGCTTGTAAATACAGTCCAACTTTTTCTACCATATCATCCCGTTTTCACCACCTTCCTCGATTTCCAACTGCGAAGGACTCATCAGCGGCGAGCGGACGCGCGTAAATTTGTGCACACACGTAGCAGACCTCTGCGACTCCGGGTTCATTAGCTGTTTACTTTCCGAACAACCGGTGCGAGCAAAAGAGTCTCCCGGTAGATTCGCTGATGGAGAAGTCAGGCGTCAGGGG
>JAPYYV010012502.1:0-10277 GCA_030522625.1 Copidosoma aretas | reverse complement strand
TCTACCCTAATCTTTATATTATAATACTATATTATGATAATGTTGCGATGTCCTCCACAATTTTATTGTAATCATTTGAAAAGCCAATACGCCATCGTAGTACCTTAAAAGTCAAATGATTTGAGAAAGATTATTGTAATGAAGCAGTATTATACAACCTAATCACTGTTCCTCAACGGTGGTGAGGAAATCTACTAGTTTGATAAAGGGGCGGCAAGGGAGGAGAAAAGGGGCGGAAAAGAGGCTGATAGAGGCTGATGGGGGATGGGGGCGGGTGGGAGCTGATGGGGGCTTTGCTACCATCGAAATCCCTACAACTATATAATATTGGGACGTATATGGGGAGATTTGCTTCAACTGCCCCAGTGCCACCGCAAGCGGCCCGCTCGAGTGCTAAACACAACATTTTGACTACGTCGTTTCGGCATCAAAACATAAATAAAAAAATAACAACAATTTATGTTCTAAAGTGTCTTGATCTTAGCCTTCAAATGGCATTAATTATTTTCACGATTTTCCTTACATAAACTCGAAAAATCTAAATTAAAATTTATTCTGCTTCGCATTTAATTTTTCGTAACGAACGGGAAACACCTATTTTTTTATAATCTGTATCGAAGTAAAAAGTCCTAATCTTTCGATCTGTGCGGTCGAGAAAAATTTGAAAATTAAAGATCTTACCAAAAACACGTTTTCAATTTTTATTTGCGTCTTCCGAGGTTATGTAAGGAAAATTTGCGAAAATAATTAATGCTATTCGAAAGCTGAGGTCAAGACGCTTAAGATCATATATCGTTGTTTTTTTTTTATTGTTTTAATGCCGAAACAACGTAGTCAAAACGTTGTGTTTGGCACTCGAGCGGGCCCCTTGCGGTGGTTCTGGGGCAGTTGAGGCGAATCTCCCCGTAGACATATACATAAAATTAACTAGATTTACAGTTTTCGTAACTTTATCCTTTCTGTTTGACTTTACAACTTTTACACTTATTTGATTGAATGTATTACTTAAAACCTTTACGGCAAGATACTTCAATTTATTGAGGTAGTTCTTCACGATAGGGCTGTACTAGGGCAGTTCGGTCCCCTGTGATTTTCCGATTTTCGATCAGCTTATTGTGTATAACATAAAATGTGTCAGACATGCAGTTTACCGTAATATTATGTTATGTGTATACGAATAATTGTGCTAAATCAACGTGTATGTGAGTTCAAAAAACATTTTTTTTGGTGTGTAAGCATCTAAAAATGACGTATACGTTCCTACTTAAACAGACATATATAAATGCTACATGTATCTATATATACAATTGGTAGACATTTCACTCTCGCCAATCACCAAATCATTACTTTTACGATTGGGTATTTTATATTTTCCTGATCAGTCCCAATTTTATGTCATTAGAAAGCTTAAGAGTTTATTTTTATAGTACGAACTTCTTCTATTCTGCCCCTTAGTCAACTTTATAATATATTGCACTATATTAATGAACAAAAAAATTACATCCACAAAGGTTCCTGTTAATAGTTCATTTTTTAACTGACTTGTTATCAAAAATTTGGCAGTTGATACTACAAATGCCCAATTTCTGTGCTTTTTACGTTTCTATGACCATCTTACTCCTTTTTTTTTCTAGATCGTGCAAGTCCCTGTGCAAAGTTCCCCTTAGACGACTCGGTCGTCCATCCTACTGAGTACTATCTACAGGGCACAGCGGTCGTCTCAAGCATACCAGGAGGTTCTAGGTAAAGCCATACATAAGAAAGGAAATATGGTCCCAACTGACAAAAAGTATTGCGGTGGTTAAAACATCCCTTAAGACGAAAAAATCATGAAAATTCAAACTAGAGTAGAAATATTTTTCTAAGATAGGAATAAGAGATGGTAAATAATGTTAGAATCAAACCATAATGGTTATATCGTCACAGAAACAATTGTAAAAGGTTATTTCACGGTATAAAGGGGCTTAAATGACAGAAAACTACCCCAATTAGAGAATTTTGCGTCTGATTTGCGTTAATAAAGTCATATTCACCTACATTATTTTATTGAATTTTTCTACGTCAATCATTATAAATTTACTGTTTTATTTTAAATATTCGAAATGGCAGACACAAAATGGCGACCAATCAAAGTTTTATTTTTTTTTTCAACTATATATTGGAGGAAATTTTGAAGACTTGTTATAACAAATCCTTCGTCATACTTCACAAAGAGTCCAGAAAGAATTTTATTTACTATTCTTGGCGAAATAGCAGAGTAGCACGACTGAGTGACACGTTTAAATGAGTCATGTACAATTGCGACTCAATAATTTCGTTGATATATGTTAAAAATCGTGTGTAGGAGAACATAAAAATTATTCTTACCGACTATATGAGAGGGTCTATTATCAATAAGTAAGTACAAACTGAAATTAAGTATTGTTTGAATAAAATCGAAAGTTAATTATTAATAATAATAATATGATGTATTTAAAAATGATACAAGTACGAATACTAGCAGAATATCAATTGAAAACTGTAATGATAACGAGGTTGACTATGACAGAGTAGTACTCTACTCAAGTATAGGGAGCTCAACGATACACAAGCAACTGATTATGATAAAGACAATATTGGTTATAGTGATGATGATTACAAACAAGATAATACATCTAATATCGTGCCGTAGTATTATATTATCATGTAGCAGTAAAGAATTGTTATTGCTATGAAGAATTGTGATTTGGTGAGTATTTTATAATCTGTACGTAATAATTGTTTAAATACTTGTTTTGTTTATAAATTATCCAAGGACTTATTAAGAATATTTTCTTATAATTGTAAGAGAAAATTTCCTAAGTTTAGCTTTGTTTTTTTTTAATCATATATTTATAATTTATTATCAAGCAACATCATCATATATAAAAATTATATTAGTATGTCCACTGTATATTTTAATTGTACCAATGGGATCATCTTCCATGACAAAAATTGATTGTATGGAAAATTGTAAATACGTATAGTTTATAAATCGAAGAACAGACTAAAACGAAGTATCTCAAATTATAAAAATTTATCATCAAAGTATAAAAATAAAGTAAAAAAATATGAAAAATAGAAACAACGAAGGCTTAATATTTTTTGACAGTAATATTGCTTTCCCCATATTATTTTTTGAATTCGGTCTCTAAGTCAACAATCTCCAAAACTCTTATGATAAATAGGAAATTTTTATAGATTTTAGATGTTTTTGGTCGCTAGTTTGTAAAGCGTTACGCTGGATTTGTTATACAAAAATTTGTTTTTCACCATTTTGGTTTCGCCATTTTGTGTCTGCCATTTTGAATATTCAAAATATTACGGTGAATTTATCATCAGTAACTTCGAAAAATGTAATCAAATGATTTAGGTAAATATTATCTTATTAACGTGAATTACACCTAAAATTGTTTGATAGAGGTAATTTTCGGTCATTTAAGCCCCTTTGTACTATAAACCAACTCTTTAAAATTCTTTCTCTCATTATGTGACCATTTTGGTTTGATTTTACCATTATGTGACATTTTTTATTTTTATTTTAGAAAAATATACTTACACAAGTCTCAATTTTCATAAATTTTTCGTCTTTAGGGTTGTTTTAACCACCCCCAATACTTACAAAAAGAGTTAGTTAAATCGGATAATCACAGCCGGCGCAATTTTATTTTTGAAAAAAAAGCCCGTTTCGTCACACTGTGCGGCGCTCCTGCTGCACCGATAGTACGGAAGAAGGTATACATCACCTTTGGCGCTGCTGCTGCACCGATATTTTTTTAGTGTATGCTTCTTTTTCTTGGTTGTTGTCCGGATGGTTAGTTGTGATAACTTTTCAAGTTTACTGTTATCTCTCGCAAGAGTGCATAAACTTGAATGCCAATCACACTTTACCAAACTTACTTGTTTTTTACAAGTAACAGATGTGTTGCGTGTATTTATATGTGTTGTGCACAAAATTTTATGTATTTCTAAAATTTCTCTATAAACCGTATTTCTATATGGAGTCTGGATAATTTCGTCTGCCAGGCTTTTATCTTTTTCTTCTACAAAACTAATCCTATAGTTTTTGCGACGATCAAACGCTCTTTTTATAGTATCGTTATTACAGTAGATGGCGAATACTGTGTACATGAGTTTGTCATCATCTCTTTATTTTTTCAGCTGCATGTGAGCTATGTCGCTTAGTGGGCCAAAAATCGTCATTAATTTCGTTGATTCCCTCGTCGATACAACTACTGGCACTTTTGCTACTAATTTCCTATCGAACTAAGGTCATCTTATCGAGGTTGTTTTAGTTTATTGGAGTCTGATTTGGGTTTTTACACGTTGATTTCTTTTAATTGTTGAGAATTGCAAAATACAATGGTCTTTTGCATGTCTTTAGCCATTCCAGCGTCCGCATACATGGACAGGTATGGTCTCGGTCTTATTTCGTTGTTTATTTAAAAAATGAATATCTTCTAAATATTTATTTTAAAAAAAATTACTAATCACATAATTGGTACAGTACGGTTTTTAATAAACACATGCATTGTACTATTTGTATAATGCACTCGTACGAATCGTAATATTGGCTGATCATTTTTCTCAGTCGTAATAGAACACATATGCATGGTTGATATTTGGTGTAAAATTTGTTTATCTTGTAATGTATTTACATCAGTTTTGGCCTCTAATGGTTCATAATAGACTGTCTTATAACTAGTGTACGGCTTGGTGCAGGCTTGTTCTTCTAATGCCTTTACTGTGCTAGATTGCTGTAGTGCTTCTTTGACTTGTTGACGAGTTCAAGGATCCTCTATAATTTTATTTAAACGGCGTCCATCGGCACTTTATTCCACAATTCTTGGTTGTCTAGTATCCATTATTAATCTGTAAGTATGAATAAGATGTCGCTTATTTAGGTGATTAATTGAATATTTTATATATATATTGTACATGGATTAGAAACTGTGTGCTAGATTGGTAAGACTGGTACATGCTATTGGTAAGAAAAAAAAAAATTATGTGTCTGTTAATCGAACAAAATATGCTGAAAAGTTCATGCATAGGGATACATAGTTTCAACCTAAATCAACACGTACCATCAGAAGTATATGCTTAATCTAAACTTTGCGGTTAACTTTATTCTAAGTTGTCAATTATTTTTAAATACCTTAAAAAAAAAAAAACAATATTTGAATTGTTTACTTAATCTATTTATCACATAGTCATGCTAAGGTTCAGTATTTTTAAATTCAATAATTTTATATCTGTTAATTTGATCCCGCAAATCGATTGGGTGAGTAACAGTGGTTCGTATTGCAGATTTGATCTGCCGCTGTCTTCTGCAGATAATAGCATGTCGTCGATAAGTTTTAGATTTTACAAACTGCTGGCAAGAGGGATGAATCATTTTAAATTATTCTTGTGATGTGCCCTTGGTTCCTTATAGACACAGCGTATTTAGTACTTTATTTGGGTCCGTCGTTCTGCAATGCTAGAATAGTACTCTCGGGGTTCATATATTTGATATAGCCTTAGGCTAGTCGTCCTTGTTTATCTCTAAGCGAATAGCAATATTTCAGGGTTCCAAACTGAGAAATACGATTAAAAAAGCCTCTTATTCCGTTTTTTTCATTTACATTCCATGTTAGGAGACAAATAAGTCTTTTTGAATCTATATTTGGGACTTCCTTTTTATTATCATTTAATGGTGATAGCCAACCAAATTTCTTTGGGTGTAATGCTAGATTTTACTTTTATTGTAAGCAGTTCCGGTTCTTCCATTTCTTTTTCTTTATCAAACAGCACATCAAATTCTTTGATGGATGAAACATCGGTATAAGCCAGTTATGGTTCGTTGTGTAGTATTATGAAAATCTAAAACTACTACGTGCATTTATTTGATGCTTCCTTTACTTTCTGATCGTTTAATTATTTTGTGTAATGGATGACTTACATTAATTGTTGTTTTTAATATAACTTCTGTGTTAGCATTTAAGTTTATAAATATACGTGAAATTGAATTAGGAATCAGAATATTACTTATGAGACCATCTTTAATTTTTGTGGTATGTGTCGTGGAAACGCAGAACTGTATTTCATGACAGAACGAAGATTAAGTGTTTTGGTTACTTTTTCCTCTATTTCTGAATATATTCGTTCTCAACTGAGAATATATTCCTTCTCAAGTAATCATATGATCTAAAGTAGCCTCGATTCTATGAACATATATAGACGAATATTGCTAATAGGTATCCATAGCAATCTCATATTACAGGTTTAGTACATCACATAAAATATCAACCACCGTTTTCAGTATATGTTCATGTTTTTGAGTGATACTATATAATGTTTAAATAAATAAGTAAATATACGACTATTTAGTTCATACAGCTTTGCAAATTCTTTTTGATTTGATTGTAATTTGTCAAAGTTCTTATTGTCTGTCATATAGTCCTTTGGCTATGCTGCCCACCATACCTACGAGTGCTAACTTATTCGTTTTTATACTGAGTACTGGTATGACGTCATCTTTGTTACCATCAACCCCTACAATATTTAATATATTTCGTAAAACGCTAATTTGTTTTCTAATCAGGCCATTTTAAAATTAAAGAGAGCCATTTTCATGCAGGGTCATTCAAAAGTACTTCAACAGCGGTGACCAGCGTATACAGCAATTAATCCTAAGTCCAATAGGGCAAAATATGTTTTCGGACAATTAGTTTTTGAATAAGACCTATTTCAAGATTGTTCGTTTTAGGCCTGTTTGGAACGCTTTTTCGGTAGCATGCGCTGCCGTACAGCGCAAAAAATACTAGATAAATAACTGCATGGAAACGAGCTAATTATATGTTCGTCGGTAAATTAGCTCGGTAGGGAGCTTATGCGTGGCCGGAAGATGGCACTAATACATGTGTTTATAAGCTGGAAGAACTAATGGAGCGCGAATAGTATGTATTGATGCAGTCATCGCTGGTGTTTATCATAACTCTTAAATTAAATAGACAATTAATGGGTAGTTGCGGGGCACGTGCGGGTATTTCTAAATAATGACGGGATACTTGCACATGACTAAAGGTATTGTGGAGGGTACGCAGTAACTTCAAAAAGAAGATTAGTACTTACCGGTACATGATTACTTGCGTGTACTTGCAGGAACTTAGGGGTAATTTCGGGCATTTACGGGTATTTACGGGTACTTATGTGCATATAGGGGTACTTTCGGGCACTTACAGGTACTTACGGGTACTTGGTGATACTTGCGGGTGCTATCGGGCACTTCGGGGCACTTAGGGGTACTTTCGGGCAGTGACGGGTACTTACGGGCATTTAGGGGTACTTGCAGGTATCTGCAAGAGCCCAAAAGTACCCCCAAGTGACTGTAACTACCCCTATGAGCCCGGAAGTACCCGAAAGTGCCCGCAAGTGCCCATAAGTACCCCCAAGTACACATAAGTACTTGCAAGTACCCGTAGTACCTGACGCAAGTACCCCGAGTGCCCGAAAGTCTAAAGTAACCCCAAGTGCCTGTAAGTACCCCTAAGTACCCTTAAGTGCCCATGAGTACTCGTAAGTACGCGCAAGTGCCCGTATGTACCCCCAAGTTCCTGTAAGTACACGCAAGTAATCATGTATCCTTAAGTACTAATCTTCCCTTTGAAGTTACTGCGTACCCGCCACATAACCTCCAGTCACGTGCAAGTATCCCGTTATTTTTCGGAAATACCCGCACGTGCCAACAACTACCCGTTAATTATCGACTTAATTGTGGTGTTATGATAAACACCAACGATGACTGCATCAATACGTACTATTCGATCTCGATTGATTCTTCCAGCTCGTGAACGCATGTATTAGTGCCATCTCCCGGCCACGCACGAGCTCACTACCGAGCTTATTTATCGACGCATAGCTCATTAGCTCGCGTCTATGCAGTTATTTATCAAGTAACTTTTGCACTGTACGGAAGCCCGTGCCACCGAAAAAGCGTTCCAAACAGGCCTAAAACGAACAATCTTGGAATGGGTCTTATTTGAAAACTAACAGTCCGAAAATATTTTTTTTGTCCTATTGGACTCAGGATTGATTACTGTACACGCTGGTCACCGCTGTTGAAGTACTTTTGAATGACTGTACAATTAGAGCAATTACGATATCCAGGTCAATAACACAATGTCAGAGGGTTTTTTCTAATTCTTAAGTTTGTTTGTATTTCATTATGAACTTGTTACCATCAAGCGATATTGTTATTCTTCAATCTCTTCTCTTTATTCTTATCATATCTAAATGTACGTAATAAATACCTAGATTTATTAGTAGAGGTTTTAAAGTATAATTACGAGCATAGCTTGGTTTTGCAACATCCGAATTTGCTATAGTAATCCAGACGATGAGGGTAATCTACACAGTATCTGTAAAAGTTTGCTAATACAATTGACTAATTTGCTACAATCTATCTCAGTACTAATTTAAGTTCATCTGTATGTTTTTGCATAATTTCTTCATTTTGTTTCTTCAAGAGCACGTTGTTTTCAAGTGCTGGACGGTAAATATTTGAAGGCAACGTAGTACGAAATATGTGCATATTAAACATTTTGTAAACATGATCATTCTCGCTTATCTAAATGCCGAAGGTGTCTAAGGCAGTTAGCTAAATGCCTAGTCAATTAGAAGAATGAATGTTTCCTAATAACTGAATCTTAAATCTGCCGGTGGTTAGCTAACCGCCTAGACAGCTATCTAATCACCTGAATGCTCTGTTCACCTACGACAGATATATGTTGTTGGCATTTAGAGGAATCCGGTAGTTTTGAAACTGCCTAGACAGTTAGAGAACTGTAGGCAGATAGAAGAAATGCTCATCAAAATCCACATTCTTCTAACTGCCTGACATCGGGCAGTCATTTTTCAAATGGCCTATATAGTTAGTTAACTGCCGATAGCGATCCCGCGGTAATTAAGATAATAATCAATTTACAATTTTTCTCGTAACTGCTATGATTTTTTTTTTTCGTTTTATTAATTAATAAAAACATTGTCACATGATACTGAAAATCATTCTACAATAAAAGTACAAAATACAATATTTATGCTGAGACGTAAATTGTCATAACAGCTTTATATAACTTTATTTGTTAAAGCACATTATAGATTGATGACATCTAAAAGTACATTTTATTTTCAATTTAAAACAAGAACAACGGCTTGTGCAGCACTGTACTGAATTTGCTTTATAACTACATTTTTTATAACCTTGTCCCCCGCACACTGATTGATGAGGTGCAGCTTCTCGCAAAGTCAGTAAAACATCTTTTGGTACAGCATCTATACTAACAGTTTTTGTTCCTGATAAATTTAATTTTTCACGGGAAAACCATCCTTCAATTAAGCCATTTTTTGTTCCCATTCGAAAAACACTACTTCGAAAATCAGCTATTACACCAAACATTTCTCTCATATGTAATGGCCACCGATAAACCTCAGAAACTGATACAGTTATACAATCATTGACAGAGAGTTTTGGAAACATTTCTGGAGAAAAAGAACCATTCTCTTTGCTACTACTTTTTGTTTTTCGAAACAATCTTTTTGAGTCTGCAATAAATTAACAATGAATGGTATCAACAATAAGCATTTTCTCGCAACCTCTGCATATGGCAGTGTCATTCTCTAAATTTGTAACAAAACTTTATTCTCCAGGTATGTCACTGTGAACAAAGTGAAAGCATAATAAGATTATTGAACATTTTTTATACATTATAAGATAAAAGTAATAACATTTTATGGACACGTACAATAACCTTGGGTTATCGATTGTCTTGTTCATGTTTGCCAATGCATTCTCTAAATCCTCCTAAGTATGCAAAGTTGATGCTCTAGGTGTGTCACTGTGAACAGAATAAAAGCATAATAAGATTTTGTATGTGAGCTTCTAAAAGTTTTGCAAAGTAGTCCTCAAATGACATCACATAGATTACCTTATTACTTTTCTCTGTTTCTTTTTCAATGACGTAAGATTAATTTTTACTAACTTCATAAACCTTATATTATTTCATTCAAACTTAATTAAACTCCCGTACTACAACTTGTTCGATTTATTCAATACTTAATATATAGAACGCGGCTTCTATACTCGATTTTTCGAACAGAATTATTTTTTAAGCGTGTGTGTATGTGCAATTACATTGCACCCACACATGCATACGCATTTGACTTCATACCAAGCAAGTTCAAGCCTCTGTTGAAATTCATACTTGGTGCCTCCGTTAATA
>JAPYYV010012501.1:0-23966 GCA_030522625.1 Copidosoma aretas | reverse complement strand
AAAAAAAAAAATCACTCGGAAGTATCGCAAAATATTGCGTCCAAGTGGTTGTTGTAAAGTATACGGGGTGCACTCACTTGTAGAGATTCGTGAGAAAGGTTTTGGCGGCGTGCAGGTAGGCCTGCTGGCAGATCAGGGACACCGATTTCGTGACCAGGAGCTTGTCTTTGGTCGAGTCGTAGTAGGCCAGCGCCGCGGCGGCCGCGTTGGCCGCCAGTTTGAAGTGCCTAGGCAGCGACCTCGTGTTGTGCGCGTCGTGGCCTCCTCCGGCGCCTCTTCGGGCCCTGTGTGTGCAGGGGGGGAAGGAGGAGGAGGGTTAGACAAGAGAGGCCAGTGTGCTTTTCCCGGGGCGAGGGGTGGGAATCGTTTTTTTCTTTTTTTTCCCCCCAATGGCCTTCCGATGAGCTGTATCAAAGCATCCTGTACGTGTATTGGGTTTTTTGTCTTTGCTGGTTTTTAGCTGCTCGACGCTGTAAATTGAATTTCCACGCGAGTTTGCTGATTGCATCGAATCCATGATGAGCGTTTGGTGACCAAATCGATTTGTCGTCGATTATTTTTGATCCGAGTAATTGCAAACGGAAAAAATTACCACACGAAGGCTGCAGAATGCCAAACGTCCTGTCACAGATTTGACAAAGGTTTGTAATTATTTTTGAAAAAAATTTGCCCGATTCCGTGTATAATATTGGTGCAATAGATGGTTGATAAATTATTGATTTGAGTGTTCCTAATCTTCTTTATACAAAATGACGATTTCATTTACATTCCCTTCTTCAAAAATACCTGAATTGACACAGCAGATCTATGGTTCGGATCACTTCGAAATGCTGGAGCACTTATTTCACACATGCAACCCGATCTGTTCCGAACAGGTCAATTTATGCAACTTCTTTAATGTGTCGCGAATAAGCGATTCGCCTTGAGGTTTTGTTGTATTCGTAATTCAACGAGCAAATTTCATAGGAAGGACAATGTCAGTAAGTATAACTAAGAAGCGACATTTTTGAACGATAATCGTGATCCCGTCGCAAGACGTGGAATCGTTAAAATCGACACAAGAATCACAAGGCTGAATCGTTGTACGTGTCAAATACCCGTACATCGTCCAATCGAAATGTCGATCGTAACGTATTACGTGTACAAAACATGCCCAATCGACGACTCCCATTCAAGACCGTCGAACGGAATCGTCGTAAAAGTCTCGTCGGATGAAAAAAAAATCTCGCGTTACCGTACTAAACGTTCCTGGCACCCAGCGTAGCCGAGCTAATTCGAACGTCCTTCGCGACTCGCCCGAAATAAACCGCGAGAGCGAGCACTCGACCTATGGCTCGCGCGAATCGTGAGGAAAAAAAGAAGAGCAGTACGAGTACTCGCAGCGAGAGCCAATCGGGGAACAAAAAGGGGGCGAGTACCCATACTATATAGCCAAGGTGGGTGGCGTGGGTACGAAAAAACAATCGAACATTGATAATAAGGACGGATCACTCACTGCGGGGGCGTGCCGTTCTGTCCGCTGCTCAGCTCGGTTATGAACATGGCCTGGAGGGTCTGCATGGCGGCGCAGATCTTGCGGTTCCGGCACTCCTCGTAGAACAGCAGACTGAAGCCGTAGGTGCGGTGGCCGTCCTCCTTCGTCAGGACGAACGAGTGGAAGCTCGGCTCCACGGAGTGCTTCTGCGTGCGGAAGCGCAGGCCGCTCGGCAGGCAGAGCTTTTCGTGGGGGGGGGGGGACATATCGTTGTATGATTGAACCACATGGTGTGATTTATTTCTCGAAAGCCGCCTTGGGACGAGGATATTCACTGTCTCGGCGACTTTAGAAATGTGGAAAGATTCGTGATCATAAATTAACGAAGGTGCGATCTTTACTTTTTTCTTTTTTTCAGAGAGGAGAAGCAACTGATTTCGGAGAAAAAAATTGATGATGTTTTTTATTATTTCAAGACAGCAAACGTTTTTCCGGGTTATTTTTGACAAGATTATTAATAATTAAAAAAGCTCCGTAAAAAGCGCATGTTGCACATGTTCACGAATTTTCCCATTTTTCTGACGGAGACACGCGTGAGATGAAAATCCTTGTCCCCAATGCCTGAGGCCTTGAAAATTTTTTTACCGGTTTTTGGAAACATTTGCATAAGTTTTTCGTGGAATCGCTCGTACGAATGTGGCGCAAAAAAGCTCATCCGTTTCGTGCAAATTTTCACAATCATGAATATTTAAAATAAAAACAAATTATCTTACGTGCGCACGCTCGATTTCTTGACAAAGTTTCGAAAGTCTTTCGGTTCGGACCAAAATTTTTCTCACGTGGTTATGATAAAAACGTTTCGTCATAATGCAAAAAAAAAAACAAATAATAATCTCGACAATGCTGCTCGGCATTCACTCAAATACCGCACCGAACCCATGCTAAATCATGAAAATATACTCCTTCAACGGAAGTACAAGCCGATCATCCAACACTCCGTACTACAGATTGAAATGAGAAATTAAGGTTGTTCTGTGGATACCTACATATGTATAAGAAATTCACCGTGTTATTCTTATGGACATTGAAAAAAATTAAGATCTTGATGAAAATTTATTTGCAGAAGCTTAAACATATTCTGTCGCTAGACATTAAGTTATTAATTGACGAAGTTAGCCTCACTCATGATACTCTTATGTGAGCCTAGCAGGTTTTGGTCAACTTTGATGATTTATAACTTGATATCTATAGCGACACAATCTTTCCCAAACTTGACGGGATAATAATTTCAAGATATCCACAGAACAACCTCAACGCTCGTATGAAAAATGATGAGCCGTATAAAGTACCAATTCCAACCCAAACCGGCGAACGAACGAAAACCATCCCCCCCCCCCCCCCCCCTGAAATCGATTATTCCAACACACAAAGAACCACTATATTATACAGTTTATACACTCGTTCCCTCCCGGCACCAATGCTACAAGTAGTGAGCACACAAAGGACGATCGCGGGGCTTTAAAAGCAAAAAAGTCAAGGGAAGCCGATTCATGACGGCAAGCGTGTATATACATACCTATACGAATATGAGTCATCATCACCGCTTGTGCGTATATACGCAAGGGTGGCTAGACTGTACAATGTACGCGTACAAAGAGAGAGAGAAGGAAAGGGGGGCGTTTGGGGGGGGAGCTGTACGCACGAGGGTGGGCGCGAGTACGCTGCAACAGCTGATCGATACCGTGCGTGTATATGCCGCGGGTGTATCGCGTGTACCAGGGCGTTTTTTACCCACCATGCAGACGGCGTGCTCGTCGAAGGGATTCCATGGCACGGACTCGGGATAGTGGCCGAGGACTTTGCTCTTGTAGGCGCGGTCGAGCGGCGTGCACTGCAGCGAGTCACCTGGTTTGAAACAGAGAGAGAGAGAGGAACGAAAGACATTATTTCATCGAGCATTGTATTATTTTTTTTGTTTTTTTTTTTTGGTTAAAACGATGTTTGAAAATTCATAATGTTTGAAAGTTTATGATGAAATTCGTGACCGTTTGTCATTACGGTCAGTGATTATGTACCATTGCTTTACAAAATTGCCCTGCGCACATACAAGTATGTATAAAATACAGGTATGAAGTTCAACAAGAGTATAATGAGGACGCTCGAACAAACTTATTCAACATATTTTTTTGCAATCATTTAGTTTTCCTAAATTTTGTCGATCCTATAGTTGTCCCATCATGCGGTGGTGGTGATCGAGTTTTCATCCGGACAATTTTTTTTTTTTCCCCAAACGTTACGCACGAATTCATCCACAACCTGCACAATTATTATCAATCCTGATGCAATTCAATCGTGACATAAATGTACAAGCCCGGCATTTAAACAACGTGATGCAATAACTCCATTGATTCTGCATCAATATCAAGGACCCATTCACACCCTGTCGTTTCTCAAAAGGCTTTGCACCCCTTAACGATACGATGGAAAAAAAATCCTTGCCTCTGCCTAAAAAAAAAAAAGAAACCACCACCACCACCCGATATCAGTGTCATCGTCCGACCATACGAAACCATCAAAGAAGCAGCTCAAGTCACGTGACTAGATCAATCTTTCACACGGAAGTCTCTTCTTCTTCTCCATTCGACCGCTCATATACATGTATACATCGGAGTCCTTCGAATCACCAAGTCTGCAAGAATGTCACGGTCGATTACCGTCGATCTTCCATTATTCAGAAACTAAAAAAGCGTTCCTCCCCCTCCCTCGAGCCGGGACTCGAAAATTCCCTCGGTGAGCATTGGACCCCCGCGAGAGATCCCGCAGCCGAGATACGCGCAACGCGTCAAACTCCACGCGTGATACGTCCGTTCACGAGAAACCCGGACGGCACTGCGGCGTCGCTCGAATGATACGAGCGTATAATATTCACAGTCGCCCGGAACCGGCTCGAATCCGCGACCGCAGTGTTGTGGTCCTCCGCCAGTATACTCGTACACAGGCACTCGATGAATCGCGCCTCTCGGTCGTCCCTAAAAACCGTGCGCTCCTCCGCCCGCGGGAGAAAAATCGGCCCCTCGCGCTGGAGCCGCGCACTCGGACCCGAGGGAGCAGCGTCGGCAAATAGTCATCGAACGGCAATCGTGCGCAGTGCCAAGTATTAGCGCGCAAAAATATATGTATATATGCGCCCGCCATCACTAATATTGTACACAGCGAAGGGTCGCTCGACCCGAATGTCACGCGTTTCCACCGTCGCGCCGTGCACCTTGGCGTACGCTGCGATACCTTTTATGCACCCCGCTCGCCTCGGGTTCTCACCCCCCCCCCAGCCTGTCCATCTCATTGTCCCTTTGTGGCGCGCTCTTTCGCCGCTATGTGTATTCGCGTACAGGCGCGCTCGGAGGAGCCGGTTGCGTTTCTATCGCGCGCACTTGCATACATTCGAGCGCGTGAGTGCGCGCAAGGGCAGTAGCTTCTCGTTGTGCCGTGGCGGGTACGGTACGCGGTACGGTTGGCACGGGTCCAACGACGTTATATGCATCGTGCGCATCACGACGGGGCGATTCGGCTCGCGCGTGCACAGCGTTTGACGAAAAACGTATTCCAGGCGGCGGCCAGGAAAATCGGAGCGTTCGTTGTTTTTTTTTTTTGTTTTTTTTTCATCGCTCGGAAATACCGAGGTGTTGCGCGCACGCGTGTGACCTGCACAAGACAGTCGGATGAAAAGTTTCGTTCGGAACTTTCTTCCGTTTGATACTCGGGTGTGATACGTATCTTGCAACGCCTGCGTTTCTGGGGAACTTTTTCAAGTTTTCACCCGAAAAGGTGCTCCGTGTGCTCTCTATGAGCTTCAGAACGTTTCGAAACGACGTTTTTCCCGCTAAACCTTTCGAAGCAACCTGCGCACCACTCACTGTGCCCGCATGCGCAAAGCGGGTTGGATTATTTGCGCGCCACACTGAGAAAATGTCGTTTCAACCGCTGCTCGTTCGAGGAGCAAGAAAATATAACAATGATGCACAACAACTAGACGACGGCAATCGAGTATATAGAAGCAAACCACCAACATCATGGTAATAAACAACGTCGTTGCAAGAGCTGCGCGTGATAGAACAGCGGCCTGGGCGCGTACATCGTCCCGATTTTTCAATGTTTCGTAGGTCGTTTTCACGCTCGGATGAGCAATGTTCCATTTTATTCCCAGCCACCCGTCGTCATAATATAACGTATACGACGCGTGCTCGAGCTATCATCTTTTCATCGCCCCTCGATCCAGGGCCGCGAGCTCGCAAAGTTTCGAGAAACGAGGGAGCGTCCATCATGATCGCCGCCGAGTCGAGAGCGCAAAACGCGCAGTACCACTTGTACGGGTCGCACTGCGGCACCACGGTGCGCCGTTTTCGATACTTTACGCACTCTTTTTTTTCAACTCGGCCGTGGGGGGGGGGGGGGGAACTTTACCGCCGCTGCAGCTCGAGATCCATCCCCCTGCACCCCCAACACTTGTCACAGTCGCAGGTATACGGCTCTCTCGCAAATCCCTCTCGCGCCAGTACGGGCATGCCATGTGTACATGTTTGTACGCGAGGACGGCACTTGACCGATTTTATCGAATCAAGCTGCTGATACACGCTCCGCCGGGTGATCCACAGCCTCGCGGTGCAGGCTCGGTTCTGCCGATAAATCGATCCCCACTTATCCCCCCTCGGATTTTTAAGGACCCGCATTCACCTTGCCCCACTGTCCGTCGGGCTATTTTGGAGCACTAGTCTAGGTAGGTTATACGTGCGCAGGGATACCGCGGTCCAATTGGAGTATTGTTGGGATCGCATGGATTATATGCGCACGTGCATTTGGAACGAAGACAGATTTTAGGCCGGCAACTTGGACGCTCGAGCGTTTTTCGTCCGCGGAGTGAAAATATAAATATCTCTCGTGATTCCGACTCGCGGGGGATAGTTACTTTTTCAAATGCTTTTAATTTCTTAAAAATGTAACGCATTGTGTTTGTAACGGCGTTTTCTTCTTCTTTGCTGGATGCAACAGGGTATGCACAATTTTTTCCAGCAAAAGTATAATGCAGTGTATTTTGAAGGAGGGAAAAAGAAGTAAAATTTCCAAAGTATTTGAATATTGGTTCTCGAAGTTTCAACTAAACTCCATTCTCTGAAAACACGGTTCATTATTTTTTGTTGGCCGAAGTACCGTGTGAAAATCAATGACGAGAGATAATTTACCCGCAGCTCAAAAAGTGCATCGCGCTTTCGGAAATATATTACAACACGTCTGAAAATCCCCAAAGTTGTAATCGTGCCCAATATTAATCTGCCGGTCATGCGAAATATCGATTCCTACCGAACTAAAACCTTCTCCATTCGCTGCGCGACCGACCGAAACTGAGCACGCGATGCGTTCGGAGCGTGTGATTTTTTTTAAAAAATGACACTGTTATTCATATACTCATACGTCGAATGAAGATCCAAAATACGCGTTCTCCGTTTACGGCGAAAAAATCGTAATTCAAAACAGCCGGGCCCCGCCCGTCGATTTCCCAACGAGCGTCCACTCCGACCTCTCCGGGGGGGGGGGCTCTTTGCGCCCCGCCCGCGCCCATCAGCAGCCCGACCGAGTTTGTCGAAGAGCGCCCGCTTTCATCCCCCGCGAGAACCGGGCACCGCGCGGCTGGCCTTTTTAACTTTGCGACCGCCTCCGCGCTCTCGTACACATCCTACACGTTCGTAACGGGCGGCCTTTCGCGGCGGGGCAGCCGAGAGAGGGGCGCTCTTCGAGGGGGAGGCCGATGAAGTAGGTCGTCGGTCGTCGTTGGAACTGGTCGAGGAAAACCTGCAGCGCTGCTCTTTCGCGCGGGAGTGGTGCTGGCGATGACGGGACGTCGCTCTCGAAAATTCTGACGCGAGTGACTTTTCGCTCGTAACGAGGGAAGATGCACATACGCTCGCTCGCCTACACGAGTGGGGAGGAAAATCTCTCGCCCGGCGAGAGGGTTGTGCCTTTTTCTTCTCCGCGTGCGAGGGGGGAAGGCGGGTTTCGGGATTTTGACGAGAAGCAGCCGAGTCAAAGAAGCGATGAACAAGCTTGGTTGAGATCATCCGCGTATTTTTTGTACTTTTTTAGATCGGCAGAATATATTTTTTGTTTTTTATTTTTCGCAGGGTAACTGCGTATAGAACCGCTGGATTTCAGAATTTTCATTGGCAGAATTATAAGGCTAAACGCAGTCGTGGAGCTGCAGACAAGTTGCAAAATTGGAAAGTCATTCGTTTGAACTTTTTAAACAAAATTATAAATTTAGCGGGAATCATTCTTTCTACGTTTGTCCAAAAAAATCAACCCCTTCAATGCTTCATCCCCTTATGATTTTTTACATATTTTCACGTTGATAAAAAATTTGTATGGTTTATTAAATTTGTTTTCTTCGTTACAGCAAACCCGCGTGTCGATCGGAACGTGATTTTGTTTTGAGCAATACAGTACAGAAGAATTAACATTTATATATGAAATCGAACCACAATACCTAATACTGATCAATTCATCAGTCCAAAAGCGGGTAGAAATATATTAGTCACAAAATAATTAAATCACATTCCTAAAGACTACAAATGGTGGTAAAAAATAATTATCATTCAAAATTAACAAAAAAAAAGAAAGAAATTGTAGGAGTACATGTAAGCGCTTGAGAGACGAATGAGGAAATCCGTCACCAGAGAGCTCAAGTATTCGCCACCTCCACTCAAAGCGAGCTATAGGCTACAGGTACGACGGACTTTACGGAAATATTCTTGATTTTATCGGATTTCTATCGCGTGCAGTACTCACACCCTACATATCTATACGGCTGCAGGAAAACTGTCAGTTTCAATCTAGATGCAGCAGCTACAGAGCAAACACGCGGTCTATCTCCTTCGATCAGGCGTGTTTGCTGATATTACCGTGTACGTATATCCTTTGAACTAATGATTTCCAAGGTATATACACGTTTAGAATATAGTAAATGTAATTTCTATAATGTAAAAACAAAAAAAAGAAATTCGAACAATGCTTTGATTGTAAAACATTAGTGTCTGCGCATGTTAAAATTTAAATTATGTTTGTCTCGAGGTTTCTCTTTCGATGAAACGTACAAATTAATTTGATCATGATGATAATAATAATAATCATCATCATAATAATAATAATATTAACAATTCATAATGGATCTATTTAAATGATTATAATTTACAAAAAAAAAATTGCATTTACTTGAAAAAAAAATACAGATGTTACCTGACATGAATTAATTTGTTAATTTTTTTTTTTGAGGAAATAAAAAATGTAACAATGACAAAAAAGAGTTCTAGAAGGTTTTGTGTCCATCAATTAACAGCAGTTTTTAATTCTTCACAAAATAAAAAAAAAAACAAATGAATAAACAAAGAAATCTTGTTTACCAAGCAGTGCAGAGAGCGGAGTAAAAAGCGCGAAAGCGAAAGAGAGCGAGCAGGATTCTAATCTCGCATCTTAATTGCGCAAATGCGGCCGATCTGGGAGGTCAATCTCCGTTCCGAAATAAGATTCTCAGAATTGCCCAAACTCGTCTACGTGTATTATATATACATGTGGCTGACGTGCGAGACTCCAGCCGAAATTTGCATGTGTAAATTTGTTGGATCACGAACGCGAGCCGAATGCTCATTTTGTAGACGTATACGAGGACGTATACATATTGCGTATTATGCCGAGCTGAGCTTGTTTTCCCTCTGATGATCCACTTATGCAATCGCAGCGAATTGATAATGACGGTTCGATAACGAACGACTGTTGCTATCACTGATTATAGTACTTTTTTTATTGCATACACGCTGGGTGTCTATTACGCAACACGAGAAGTTTCAAGTGAATTCGACTGCAATTAATTGGTACAATAAGTTGACTCATCACTTGTAATTACGTCATTTCGGGCTTCGGCTCAACGAAACAAACAAATTCACTACGAATTCACTAAAAATTAGCTACAAATTCCCCATCAAGTGTTTTGGATATGGGGTTCGCAAAAGGACGTGCTAGCTTTAATTTTTTATTTTATCAACCCCAAAGCTTAACTTGATCATAAGTTTACTGTACGATACATCCTGAAAAAAACTATGTTCATACAATTTACTACCTCTACATAATAATATGTTATCACTGTTGTCATGAAAAAAAATCTCTTCCGGCCGAAAAAGTATAATCCCGTAAAATCAGTGTTCTGGCTCTCTCCATTTAAATAGAAAAGGTCGATTCCGTCCCCCACGTCCGATCGATAAGACTAAAGTATACATGTACGCAAGATACGCTTATCGTAAGTTCGTAGTTTAAAGAGATGGAAAGGAGGAGACGTTTTTCTTATCGTGACGGTGGATCGGGTCAGCTTTAATGGTCTCGGGTATAGTACAGTGGAAGCGGGCTTCTTTCAATTAAATTTCGGCTGTGAGAGATATATACTGTCGTCGCCACCGATACCACCAACGTTCAAGTCACGCCTAGAAAAGTTTGTTCGCTTCGAGCTATTAGGGGGTGAGTATTTTTTCGACGTTTAAAAATCAATTAAAAAATTCAAAAATAAAAATAAAAAAAAATAAAAAAATCGGGTCAAAGAATAAAAAAAAAAAAAAATCGTACATAATAAACATTCTACAAGCTTTTATCCAACTTTGTTTCGTAATCAATAATACATTCGATTACAAGAAAAAATTAAAACATCTATAATTGAAATTAAAAAGCAGTTAAATTAAGCGATTTTAATATTCATTCAGTGCCTAGAAATTAATAAAAATAGAACTGAAGTTAAAAATCAATCACTTTAAACAATTGTATGCCGTTGATCTACTGATTGATGTATTGAATGATTGTATTTAAAAATTTAAAAGAAATCAAACCAAAATCAAGAATTAATTGTTGATGTATTCGTTGGCCGTTGAAGATCGAACTAATACCGTCTTTCGAATGATTAAATAACAACCTTTTCTCTTTTTAAATCTAATAGGGATGACAAATTATTTTGCCAACGATAAGTGATTACTAAAATATTACCAAATTAAAGGAATGACATTACCACTTCTGTAAAAGAATTAAAAAAATGAAAATAAAACGTTGCGTCAGAGTCTAGACAGATGCGTTTGTAGTCACAATATAATACATACCGCAACTCGCAAGCTGCAGTGTATAAACAAATCGAGGAGGCGCAAACGAGGCTGCTGCAATTGGCCTCTGAGGACGAATCAATACAGAGAGACACTTGCGCGTGTGTATACACTATAATTCTATAAGCGTCCGTCCGTACGAAATGCAAGCTGGCGAATATATAAGAGTCACAAAATGCACTAGTAAGTATATAAAGTGGCAACCGCCCATCGCAGCAGCCCATCGTGGATGTACATGATAATATAGAGGTATATATACATCTGAAGCCGAGTAATTTGGAGTCGATCGAGCGGAGGATTTTAAAAGAGTTCGGGAACAAAAAGGGAGGAGACGAAAACGTGTCTGGCGCACCACTTTGTCACGGACACACACACACACACATACACACACACAGCCGAGAAGGAGGAGGGTCCGATACACGGACAGAGAGTGGCTTCGGGTATTGATTTGGGTGGCTAACAAAACGCGGCTCAACGCACGCACGGATAGCCGATTCTTCTGCCCCGTGACCATCACATATACATACGCACACGCATTGGCTGACTTGTTAAGCGCCGCGTGTTGTTTTATTTTATTATTATTATTTTTTTTTCGTGGCCTACCCCTCCGAGTGTTGGGCACGTAATTGCGGTGATATGTATATAAATGACATCAAGTGTTATATATTTCGATGCCTGGTCATGCTGGACATTTGTGCGTCTGATTGGTGGGCGTAGGGATCAATTTTCTTTGTTATTCACGGTGTTGGAGCATCGCTCGCACGCGTTTTACATAATAGAGACAAATGGTTCATTGACTATTAGAAATGTACTTTATTAAGCTGTCAGATGACATTTATTCGTTTATTACCACTGTGTATTTTTTAGATTGTTGCTGTCAATCATCTGGCACGACGTTGTTTTATTTTTGCAAATTCCTCGTTTATGTTTCAAATTAATCGTTTATTTTTCTTTCATTGGTTCGTGTTAGATATTTCGGTAAAACACTTACATAACAAAGACCTCTAACTTGCTCTTTTTTTAAAAGCTATAATTTTTTATCGCTATTAACAAAAAGCCATTTGAATAATAATTTTTTATTTCGTAAGATTTATATAAAAATTAAAATAGAAAATTGTTGTTGTACGACATCAACTAGCTTATTCAGTTAAGAAAAAAAAACAATTAAAATTTTTATAAAATAACTAATATATGTTTCCAATTTTCTAAAGAAATTTTTCATGTCAGCTAAATTAAATGAATCTATTGAATTATTATGATGATGTATGACTGTATGAATTATATTTTTCTACAGTTCAAAGATTCTAATCGTGATTTTTCGGGAGTAGATAAGGGTAGCGTTGTATGTTGTTATGTATGAATTTACATCACGATAATTACCATCCTTTTTTAGCACACTCGACTGCTATGAGGACAAAATCTTAAAAACTCCTTAATTTATCATCTGTATTTGTTTTTTCATATTTCATAAATATGAAACCGAAATATTTTATGAAATTTTAAATCTTAGCGGATGTAACTCGTTGCGACTGAAACTCTCGAAAAATACGCAGTGCTTTGACCACTGTACGTGACCGCTTGTCTTATCGTTGTTTTGCCTGCGTTCATTGTGAAATGTGTATAGATACAAAGAGATAAATATCGAAATGGTATATTTAAATTCATTTTGCTGTGTACTGTAATTTGGAGCATCGCATAACGTGCTATTGTATCTTTTGTTGGCCATATTCCTCAATGTGTTACGACATATACAAAATCTTTCATCCACAAGTCCACACGTACATGAATAAATAAAATACCAGCGCATACTCTCATAAATGTAATTGTTTGTGGGGTAAAAAATACGGAAACAAAAATTATTTATTCGTGCATTTCGAGGGTATACAATATCTGTATAAATATAGTTGAATGAAAAAAAAAGCTATCTGTGGCACATGTTACGCAGCTCCCTAATATTGCTACAAGTGTCTGCATCGCAAGTACGTGCATGTCCTCGCTATACGTTGCCAATATTCCTCTCTCCGTGACAACAACGCGACAGACATCTGCCCCCCAGCATCCATCATTATTCTCCTCTCACCTGAAGCAAGCGAACGCATATAATACATATTCCCAACCCCCTCTCGTTCAACCAGCAAAAAATCCAACAACGGCGTCGCGATGGCGGATAAAAGCTCGCCTGACATCACATCAGCCGTGTAACGTGTGATATGCGTGTCGGACAGCCGTGGTATTCCATCTTTCGCGCGGACACGCTCTCGTTTCTTCCTCGTTCTTCTTCCAATATTCATCATTCTTTTTTTCCATGCGAGTACGCGACTTTCGCACATACACACACCAAACAGTACAGTTGCAGGGTCCGTGCGATGACGTCATCAAAGAAAAAAAGGGCGAACAGGGAGAGGTTGGTCGCTCGGCCTTAGCCTCTCCTGCAGTACATAAATACACATGGTTATACGCAAGTACTAATTATACTGTACACGTACGCATACGTACATTATGTAGTAAGTATTATGAAAAAAGGGGAGTCGTCAAGCGTGTGATGCTTCAAGTGTGGACGAAGCATCACGTCATGTGTGATTTTGCGTTGTGTATAATACGTGGGAGAAAAGGGGGCAGCTATACGAGTCTCGTTGGGAGCCGGGACGTATGTAATAATGGTTTGATTCTCTCGATGAGTGTACGCTGCAGTCAGTAGTACTTGTATGTATGCAGGGGCAGGCGAGGGGGCAGGGGAAACAGTCGCGCCAGGAGTGCAGGGTAAGCGCTGCTGCATGTGGTTTTTGGGTAAGTACCATCTCTGCGGGGCGATACGGCACGACTCGGATCGATGACGTGCAGCAATAGTTTGCGAGTCAATGGCGCGGGGGGGACGATACAGGGGCGGAAATGGTGGGAGATGCATGGGGGGGGGGGATGAGGTTTTCTTCTCCGTTCGAGACGGGTTTTCGAGCAGCTATATAATGTACATAGGGATGAAAAAATACCGGAGGGAGACGTAGTAGATGATTGTATTGCCGTCAAATATTGTTATTCACACTGTTTTGCAGGAGTGTGAAACTTCTGTCATGTCGTTGCGCGAAAAAAAGAAGCGGAAGAGTTTCAAGCGTCGATAGTGCGGTTGCAAATATACTTGCCAAAGTAGAAAGAGACGGTTTTGCTTCATTCAGACCCGTCATGGCGTAATGATTTGTTACTCCAAGATTTTCCGCAAACGACCGTGCATTGGATCAATCCTGTACGCATTTTGATTGGTCGCCAACGTTTGAATGATTTTCACGTCAGACACTCAATTTTGTTCAAAGTACCTGTATTATACGTCTAGTTCCTCGACCAAGTGTGCTTTTAGAAGATGATTTTTTTTTCCGACAGCCACGTTTTGATCAGTATAATTGTACAATCGTCTTTGATTTGCGCGATGTACATTTATCCCCTCCATGATTTACACATCAAGCAACCTTACTTCAGTGGGTATATTTGTTAAATATCTAATAAATTTTAGGAACCCTTAAATAAAAACAACTTGTCTGCGACATGCAGATTTTTACCTCCCGTTGATTGCACGTGAGCTCTTGTAATCGTTACGCCTTTGATTCGGCTGTGGATATAATGATTGTACTCGCCAATCGATCATTTAATGCACTCTCGTCTGATCGACGAGGATCGATGCACTCTTTTGTCTTTGCTGTGCGGCGGTGACTGTAGGGCGTGACCATCGCGCTCCAATGAAAAACACATCAACAGTTTTCTATACTTGTTTTCCTGGTGATTTTCTTATGAACCTCATCGAGTAAAATTCTTGATGACTGTATACGTAGTTTTATAGAGTACTTGGCTTGTCTCAATTTTTCTTTATCCTCAAGTACGAGTACAAAAACTGGCAGCGGTCATGGCTCAGCTAGTTGGCCAAGGCACTGATATTGGTCAGGTCGCGATACTCAGGTATAAAAAATTCCCAGAGTGGAGTATGGATTGATTGATTGGAAAATTTTTTCAGAGCGTATCCCGACCTCGATCCCGACTATAGAATCCGTCAGTTACAGTGTAAATAATGCTTTTTTAATTTTTTAAAATATATTTGCAAAAATGTATTTGTCTTGCGCTGATTGGTCATACATTTTTTAAATCGAATAATAAGTACTTATTCATGATCGATTACAAAAAAAAAATTCATCCTAAAAATATCATATCCATACTTCGTGTATTAGAAACAGAGTTGACTCAAAATGTTATCAAAATAAAATTTCGTTGAAATATTGATTTTGTAGGGAGGATCTTAATATTCGACATCACTTCATCCGGACGGCTTTTATTTTTCTTATTACATAACAAACGTAAGAGATGACATTCCATTTTTTTCTTTCACCAAGTCGAGCTCACTATTTTATCCATCTTCTGCATAAAATGGAACAACCTGCACTTCGTATGTAAATAACAAAGCTACGACTTTTAATCATTTTTTAACAAAGCTTTCCCCATTTCGTTTTCGCATTAAATACAATGTGAAATATACTACCTGCTACTCGGTACAACATTTGATTTTTACGTTGAACTTTTTGAAGAATCATAATAGATGCAACTGCACATTCACTATTCCACTCTTGCGTTGAAAAAGAAATAGATGAATGCAAGTACCGCTCTCGACGAGCCAAGAGAAAAACGACGGTTCACCCGATACATATATTATTTTTTTTTGTATTCCTTTCCCTCGCTCTGCAGACGAAGAGCCCTGCATCCGAGCCAATCCGTTGCGACCCTCACGGACGTTTATAATATACCCACACGTATTGATTCTGGCAGAATTTCTAATTTCGCACGCTCTTCCAGATTACCGAGAGCTCCAGCCGAAAACCAATCCAAAGAAAACACACATCCATCAAATTTCCTTTGGAGAGTAACTGGTTTTTTTTTCCGGACGATTATTGATGATGATGCTGCAGCGGTAGACCTTGAGTGTTTATTTTTGGGAAAAAAAATCGTAAACTGTTCCCTCTTCTTTCGCGCGCTGTTCTTCCATGCATGTCTCTCCTACATATTTTTGCTCCAAAAGCTCAACGAGTCCTCCCTGTACTCCCATATTTTGTCGTCCAAACACACAAGCCGCACACGCGCGCATTAGACGCACTCAATCGCAGCGCTGTTACAACACACGGAAGCTACGAGAAAAAAAAAGCATCCGTTCGTTTCACGCTCCACCGAGGAGAAGTACAATAGGTACAACACATGTGTAAGTTGACCTTCGTAAGCGTTGTGTGCTCGGGCGTCTCTGCACAAGCCGATACACTGTGCAAGTACGGAGCAAAGAAAAGCTCCGCTCTTGAGTCGGAGGAGGATTAACGTAACTCTGTTGTACAATTATCGAGCTCGAAGCAAGCAAGACGCCCCAACAATGAATGGCTCGATGAACGAGACCTTTCTTTGGCCCCGTTCGTTCGTGTGTGTACCGATTTGTGCGTACCTATGCAACATGGATGCCGATGTTCGTAAATCGTGCTAATGTTACATCGACGGCGTTTTTTTTTAGGATAACGAGATCTTTGTTTTCCATGGGGAAACAATGTGCAGCTTTTGAACAGAATACTGAGGGCACAAATTATTACCTCTTATGCATTTTTACGGATTCCTTAATTTCGACCGCAATGTTCGAGTCTCTCACAGCTTCTAAAATTCGCTACCTTGCGCATGAAATATTGGCGCTTCGGCTGAACTTGATTCCCGATAGGAATTCACGCGATTTTCTACTAAAAATTGATGCATCGAACTTCCCTACAGCCACCACCATCAGAGAGTTAGAAGCAATCACCAAAAAGCACATAAATAGCTAGTTTGCGTTATCAGTCGTTCAACGTAACCGTATCAATCATTATAAACAACCTTTAAACGCAAGACTGCACGAAAGCACAACATGTATATGAAGCACAGCTCGGACTGAGCGCGCGATGAATGATACAGACCATCACGTCGAAAATACGGGTAGGGCCGTTCGCTCGATCGTCCATAACATTCATATATAGTATAGTCTTTTATGTTCTCATTCAGGCATATCTACTTATAAAGGCGCAGTCGAAGATACATCATCACCTATATGTATGGGAGGCCGGGAGGAGGTGCATTAACCCTATCTGATACTTACACCGCGCTCGGGAAGTTGTTACGTCCATAACACCGATGCGGGAGTGATTGATCAGAGGAGCGCTCGCACGTGTGTAAGTATACACTTTGTGTGTATAACGCACGCGGTAGCTTGGTTCGTGAACCGCGAAATGCAAAAGCTGGTATTTATTTATAACACTAAAATAAAAAAGTAACAACTCAAGCGATAAAGTAACGATTCTACAATAACATATGGGACACAAACAATCACTTATCAAAGTTACTGTCCGATTTATTCATAAACTATTTACTCATTAATTATAAAGTAAAAGATCGATGTAATGTTGTTCATATTTATGATAAAAAAGCGTATAACCTGATGACCCAGAGCGCTGAATCGCCTCGCGCGTTTTAATTAATAATGCTATTTTTATAAAACGTGCTTTAACCGCACAACCCAAAGGGTTAATTATTCTCTTTGCTACGTAAAGGACAAACATATGATGCATAACATGAGCGCCTCTACCAGATGATCCATCACGCTATAGGCGATTCAGCGCTCTGTGTCATCAAAATATACACTTTTTTGCTACAAAAATTAGAATCATCAATGAAAATGCGGGGAAATTCGGATTGATGTTTCACTTTATCATTCATCATTCAATAATTCATAGATAAATTTAGCTCCTATACTCAAGTAAGTATAGGTTCATTGAAATTAAATCGCTTGAAGTACAAGGTCAGGGGGATTAAAAGCTTTGGATTAAGATTTATTATTTACATATACAAATTATTCAATGACAAATTAAGATGTTTAATCAATAATTCGCAATCGTAACCAATCGGAACCATGGGAAGAATATGCAGATCATTCACACTGTTGTTAAACTATGTCTTACATAGTTATTTATTAATAAATAATTTAATGATGCATTAAACTCTCATACGTAGAGCCATTAGGTTTAGGATACTCACAGTACAGGATTAGTGGTATCAAGAGCTGGGGATTATCAATTATGTATTCATAAAATTTATTGTTTTATTATTCATTAATGAATACTCCATCGATTAATTCAACTCTCATGCGTATAGAGTCACAGCATCGGCTTGGCTACCATATTTTTTCCACTCTAATTTGAACCCTTCAACCCTTATTATCCAACCCATTTTTTTTCTTACTTCAAATTTATCTTACACAGGTTCCTACCGTACCGATAACTGTTTCGCGATTGCGCTGAGGCTTTTTACACCTGCGAGGGAAGAAAAACCCAGTAACACACTGAAGGGGAATTCCCGAGGGAATTCCAGGGAAAAACCCGTCCCGAAACTAGGGATCGAACCACTGACGACAAGAACGGTGTTGTCTCCGCACGCTTATTTATTTATTTTTTTTTCAAGGACGCATTATTCATTTATTTGGTTGCATTTAAAATTCAAAAGCTTGAACGAACATAATGTTCAGTTTATAGTGTGTTCAGCTTATTAAAGTCCAGTATTACTTATAAATTATGCGCTACAAAGTAATTCATACCACTGAGCCAACATTCTACCTATTACGGTTTATTATCAGTACTTTACGTTTTCTTGAGCACTTGTCACACATCTAATTTATTCTTGTCTTACATTGTTTAGATCCATTCGCATGTGTGACTCGTGCATCAACCAATAATTGTACAAGTGATGATTTAATCATTACACATTACGAGTTCAAAATAATGTCTTAAAATAAAACATATTCAAACAATTTAGTTGACATTGCTTTTTTAAAAAAAAAAAAGAAAAAAAAAAAAAAAAAAAAAAAAAAAAAAAAAAAAAAAAAAAAAAAAAAAAAAAAAAAAAAAAAAAAAAAAAAAAAAAAAAAAACCTAAAGCGCAAAGGTGCTTTTTTTCTCCCGAGTCTCGCCCTGAATGAGTGTGCCCTGAAAAATTGATGGCGCGAACGCGTCCGCCGAGTTCCGCGAAAGAGAAAGACGTTTTTTTAGTTTCAAGGATTAGTGGGGCGTGACACGTAAGAGTATTCGCGATCGGCGCAATCCGGTGGGAAATCTTCGGGATGTGGCGCACATATATATACACATACGGATGAATTGCGTCTTTCACGCCCGATCTGCTTTCCGTTCCTCAGTTTAAAAGCTTATATCTTTCTCATATACCGCGTGTACACAGCGCGAACAGCTGTGCAAATAAATTCGCGTTCTATGATGATATACCGACGAAGATCTTAATTCATCCTTATACCCGGCATTCGTACAGCTTTCGTGCTTTCGATTGGATCGGCGTGTATCTATAATACGCACACCGTCGTGTGCACCGTCAGCGGAAAGAATCGGACCGTACAATAAATCCCGGACAAACGAGCGCACAAATCAGGGAAGTAAGCAAACCGTATCTCGCAAACTCGACCATCGAGAAAGAGAGAGAGAGAGAGAGAGGAAAATTACGGTCCGAGATGAAAAAGAAAGGCGGAGTGGGGTGTATTTATGTGTGTGGATGCTGGCGATGCGTATATTTACGGTCTGTATCGAGAGTCCGAGGAGGTGGTGGATCGAGGGGAAGGAGGGCGGGGAGAGAAATATTAGAAGCATCAGCATACAAAGGCGGAAAAATAGCCGAACGATGAATCGGCGCGTATGCAAGGATACAACTTCGCTGGCGCCTCTTGCGGGTGGCCAGCCTGCAGGGAGAGTATGGACTTCCGGGTCGCGCTATATCTCGCATGGATGGAACGAGATTTCGAGGGATATCGTTTCGTTCGTGGAAAATATTTAGAAACCAGACCTGTGATCTTGTCATGTGGAACTTGTATGAGTGATCTTGATCAGATCTTGCATCTTCATGTTCTCGAATTCAGGTTCGAATATTCGCCATGCGGTGCAATTTTGGTGCGAATTATCAAAATTTTTTTTTAAATCCAACCTCCTTTGTTTCAAACATCTAATAAACTTTTCATGGGAGGTATATTTAGTTATTGAATCACATGTATTTTGAAAAAAAAATGTTTGACAAAAAACAGGGCAAAGCTGCCTGTACGGGAGGAAACGAGGTACCAATAGTTAACTTTTCAATTCAAATAAATGTTATTATACTTGGACATTGTGCTAAGCTCAGTGGACCGGTTTATTTCAAATCAATTGTTTTATTACAGTCCAAGTTTTTGATTAAATAAATTGAAAAATTTCAACTTTTAGTCCTTCTATAAGCGACTTTTATTTTTGACATAGTTATAGAATTTGTTATATTTATTTCTAGATCCTTTTTTTCCGAAGTTTGGAAGCGATTCACGCAGAAAGTGGTTTAAATATGTTTATTTCTAGAAAATTGACTTAATTTACTCTATTGTTTGTACGTCCGGGATCAGATTATATGTGTACTCTCGTAATCCACCTTTTGCTAAGCTCGTTAATAACTTAGTTTTTCATTGGACAAAAACATTTATTTCTTGTATATTTTTTTTTTCAATGTTGCACTTGAACAATTTTGACACAAACTTATAAAAATATCCTGGAAAAATGTATTGCTTTAATCTTGTACTACCTTGTACGAAATCTCGCGGAAACTCTAATGCCTTCTACCCTCCAACTTCCATTCGATACATCCGCTTATGAATTTTAGCATTCGACCACGTTCATCTGGTGATAGATTCGATTTTCCAGAATCGTCTCTTGAATCACATATCCTTTTGCCCTATCTTATGTAGTTTATGTCTTACAGTATAAACCGTTGGCGCCAAAACAGGCGAATGGGAAATCGATAGCGCGTTACGTGCACACATGCGTATCCTAATGGGTGTGTTTGCTGGGCGCCATCCCTGTTGGTGTGTTCATATTATACGTATGAAGTATACGTAAAGTGTTTACGAAAATTTTACACATTTTGAACCCGGTGAAAAAAGTGTGCAAATACCAGCGTTTCGTACAATGTTATCATAAGTGTAGGTATATATACAAAGATAGACAAGAGGGATGCTCCGCGATTGGTGAAAGTCGTATCCGATTAAAAAAGTTTCGGGGCGGATAAAATCGTTGGATCTCCAGACAGCCATCTCGTTTCAAATTTTTAATCCACCCCCGAAATCTAAATGGAAATTCACTTGGAATACGCGAATACTCGCTAAAGTGAATATTTATATTTATTTGAAATGAATTCGCCTCGTGAAGATTTAGAGACTATAATGCCATCGACGATGACGACGGTACAATACACGCGTCTCGACTTTGTGAAATTAATCACCATGATTCACGTGCTTGAAAAGACAAAGGGACGGACCGATTGTTGATCCTCCCTTCCGATGAAACATTGATTGAAAAAAGGTCCTTGTACTATATACAGGCGGTAACCTGCAACTGCGACGTAAAAGCAAAAGAGTGAAAAACGCGTTGAATTCGTGTACAATAAAAACCCCTGCACTTCCCGAAAGCTGCACCATAACGTATACACAAGTATCGCGCGAGAGCGGCTAGGGACCAAAAAAGTGCGGAATAACTTTTCCCGAGAAAAGACGGAACAAAAAGATCTCTCGCTCTCTCCTACCAGCCAGTAGAAGCAGCAGCGAAAACTCGAGAGCTCCTCGGAGGAGGAAAAGAGGGCACGCTCGGGGGGTCGTGGCGGCGCAGGTGTACACAGAATAAGTACTATACATATATGTACTCGGAGCAGCTGTTTCGCGGCGCGCGCGGGAGGACTCCCGCCGGGGAATAATGGTCCCGGCATCACCGAGAGCGCGCTACGTATAATCCTCCCTTTTTTTTTTTTCATCGGATCGCCCGTAGCTCTCTCTTCTTCGTTCCTCTTCTCGGATTCCAACATCAATAGCGCAGGAGATGCCGAACACTGTGCGTGCATTGTGTATATAGGCTCTCGGGCGGACGGATACGGGACAGAGGGCGCGCGCGGGTATTTTTACATTCTGGCCATTTACGTGGTGGTGGTGGACGACGACGACGGACGGACGGCAGAGATGTCAAAGTACAATTATTCCTCACCCCCCGAAGTGCGTGCAGTGTAAAGCCGAGGAGGAGAAACACATGCATATCGCGTACGCATGTGTATGGCCAGTCGATCTTTCGATGGGGATTCGTCGCTCTCTCGGCTGTATATTTGTTTTTTGTTTGCTCGCTCTCTCGTCCCTCCGTTGCTTCAATTTCCGCCGGGGAGTCGATTGGATGGTGCTCGCGCGGATGATGAATACGATGTTCTTGTTTGCTGCGCGCACACGGTGTTTCTCTTTTATCTCGATGAAATGTTTCCTTCCACGGAGAATATCGCGGGTTAATCCGTCGGTTTTTCGCTGTGTATTCCATCCAAGAAGAAAACATTAAAGAAAATACAACTTAGCGCTTGTAAAAGTGAGATTTTGCTGATTATGATGATTCAGGTGTTTTGGAGATGTTTCGGAAAAGTTTTGACATTCCTTCGAGATGAGAGTGGGCGCACTGTATTTCACACTATATTTCTCAATGCATAGGACAGCGCTGTTTTATTATTTTATGCTATTCGTTATTATTTAAATTGAGGCCAAGTGCAAAAATATTTTCACGGATAATTCGGCACACATATCACTACGAATATATAATATGTACGGATGGCTTTCTCATTTGCATCTTTATATCGATCGCAATGAATTCCGATCCGGAAAAAAACGACGAGGACTTTCGAGTGCGAATACAGTTGTTCATACTACAATTTAATAAAGTAATTTTATTTCTGAAGGATGAAAAGAAAAAAAAAAAAAAATCTGGGATCAAACAATCAAAAAAATTATAAAAAGTGTCTGCACTGTCAAAGTTATACATATACAGTGATGGACGAGTATACTGTACAGCAACAATGATACGACGTATGTTCGAGCGATGGGACTTTTTTTCTCTTCGTGCTTGGACACTATTATATTAAAATAACTGATGGTCACTCCAAGCGTTGAAATACATTGACTAAAGAGAATAGTTACGAAAATTAGTTGACGAAATCGTTGTGTTTGTACATACTAGGGTGTCCGTTATTTACAAAATTTAATTTTTTGATCATCTACCCTTTTCAAACTTTTCGTTGCGAGCTTCGTTGTATCCAAAAATGAAAACCCACCAGACATATCTTGTTGTCCCCTTTGAATAGCACAGGATTTTTAAATTATAACCTTTTTTGATTTTTTTGACCACTCTAAGTATTTTTTCTGGATTTTTAATTCATACCATTAAATTACGTATTACTTGGACTTGATTAATTGATTTTTTCCACGGTGGCACGTGTGAACTCTAAAATTTGTTGGTTTTCAGGCAATGGATTTTCATTTTTGGATGCAACGAAGAATTTGAAAAGGGTAGATGATGAAAAACTTGAATTTTGTAAATAACGGACACCCTAATACATATACATACAAAGACAATAGTAACTGTAGAAGTTGCTCTGCAGAATACTCATTCACAATACATTATCTACAAATCGAACAGAACCATTGTTATCAAAGGCAGAAGTACACACACGAGTGTTTTTTTGGCGCAGTTCGTCGTCCTCCTTTGTTTCAAAACTTTGAGAAAGCCAGACGAAAAATAAAGCCTATTTGTTTTTTTTTTGTTTTTTTTTCGTGTACCGTTGTCATCGCCGGACAAACTTCTTCCTTATCATCTTCGTCGTCGTTGTTGTCGTTGTCCATATACGCTATGCTCTTATGATATACGTGTACACGAGTGGGAACGCGATAAGAAAGAGTCTTGGCCCCTGTGGATCTTGAGCTGAGAGAGAGAGAGAGAGGCTCGAGCGGTTTATCGAGAGAAAGACGAGGTTTCGAGGAGATGGATCTGTGATAAGGATTGTAAGCAAGAAAACAATATACATTATAATAAATCGAATACGTATCGTCGAGGATTCTTTGACGATTAGGAACTTGCGGACACATGCGTTTGGTTTTTTTGATCAAGCTCACGCGTCATACAATATAATTTATCAACTATATTAATTATTTGAGTGATTCGCGTGCATGCACGACTGAACGAAAAGACGTCAGCAAGTTTTTACGAAACAAACAACATAAATTATTTTTTATTCGAAAAAATTACCCGCCAATGGGAGGAACCAAAAAGAATATTTTTTCAAATCAAACTCTGGATGAGAAAGAACATCGAAATATATCACGGTGTACCTGCCTTAAAACAAAAGGGGGCAAGAACAGGTGATTATTTACCTATAGCTCGTTCGTCTCGTTCGTCCGTGTCCCTCTGCTGCTGG
>JAPYYV010012500.1:0-15028 GCA_030522625.1 Copidosoma aretas | reverse complement strand
TGCGCCCTAGGGCAGAAAAAAATTTTCTGCCCGTGGGCGAAAAGTACTTTCAAGGGCCCAAAGTGCGGCCAGAGGGCGAAAAGGCTCTGCTGCACTTTGAGCACTAGGTAAGAAAATAGTAGATTACGGACGAGTTTGCAAATGCTTGTGTTTACGAACAGAGAGGTTTACGGCACGAGCCGACGGCGAGGTCCGTTACGAGGTTCGTAATGAAGCCTTTTCGAACGAGTCACGTATACTTTTTTTTTGCCTGAGAACCTAAAATCAAGCGGCGAAGGTGCTATTTTGAGGTTAGAAGGTCAAAAACTACTATAGCTCCCTAGGGCGGGAAAATTCCACTTTGCGCCCATGACACAGGCACCGAAAGTACTTTGGGCCCTCACTTTGCGCCCGCAAGGAAGAAAACTACTTAATTTCTGGCTCTTATTTCTGAAAGGCTCACTCTTGCTATTTTATCTGAAAATACGGTAAATATGCAGAAGTGTGGCTCTACCCTATATTGGTATAATGGGTTGGGTTATTGGTGGCCACACTTCTGCATATTTACCGATAATACTGTTAATTGCGCTAAACCGACGAAATAGGGTAGGATTTTCTGCAATTTGTATATAGATTGATAGCTAATTTTGATAGGCCCGTCCTTTGGTAATAGTCTCTATGGTGATTTGGGACAGTCCTGAAGTTGTTGAGTAAAGAGCTGTCAGATCACCTGTAATTGACTGTCTTTAACTACATAATCTGTGATAACTTACGTAGAATATCTGTTGATACTTTAATATTTCTTTTCTTACCATGGGCGCAAAGTCGTTGCGCCCTGCGGGCGCTCTTTTCGCCCTCGAGCTGCACTTTGGGCCCTTGAATCACTTTGCGCCCACGGGCGGGAAAGTACTTTCACGCCCTCCGGACCGGAATAGTACATTATTATAACTCTATTCCAGAATTATATTAATCCTTTTCAAAATGAACGCTTTATGCTATGCAAGCCTTCTGCTAATGATGAGCAGAAAAATAGATCAGTCCTATTGGATTAAGAACGCTTGTCTTAGAAGATATAGAATAAAAGTTACTCTTTGGTGTTTTTTAATGAGTCGAGCAAAAGTCTATCAAGTGCTTTTAGGATGAATGATGAAGCAAAAAATGGCAATGTTTACATTGCTATTAGATATACATTTTTAATGAAACTGTACGACTAATTTATAATTATTTACAAAAGTAATTTTGTAATACAGTAATTTTTTCATATTTACAGATACAATGGCGCAAATCAATTCAATATCATCTATTAATGAGTCTAAAAGAATGACTAACCATAGAACTCTTATAACTTTTTTCATTTTTATGCTGTTTTATGCTGGAGTCGTAGTTTACGGTACGTACTTTTTTCCCTTTTGTCACTGCAAAAATTTTTGGTTGTATTTTTGATAGCTTGACTTTTATACAACATGACTATTGACATCAAAAATTTCATTACAATAGCCATTTTTATAAATATTCTGCAGTTATTAAAAAAAATAAATCTTAAATCTTTCATGTAATTTTTAACGTATGAATAAATATCGGCTAAAGCGTAACAATACATTTGGAATAAATACTAGTAAAATAGAAGTTGGAAGTTAAACCAGTGGTTCCCTTAAGCAAAGAGCTTTGTGTTGAACATTTGGTTGTATTAAGGTAAATCAAAAATATTGTTGTCCAAAAGTTTTCAATCAATAAAAAAATATATAAAAATTTTAACGATTTATTCAGCTCTAACAAGAATTTGTGTGTTTTATTTAATTCAATTATTCATTCTACCATCCAACTGATATTCTACCAGTATAAAACTATACCTGATTGACCTTGTGCGGTACGATAAAAAAATCTTTAACAATAAGTATCTATTTATGCATGGTTAATGTCTATGGTAATTATATCTAAAAACTTATATTATTTATGATTATATATAAGTCAAGATACATGTTAGATACAAAAAGTTTAAATATAGAACAACGAGGTTCATTTTTAGTAAGGTTAAAACCTTTTTTCAATTGAATCGTAATTTACATGGAATTTAATTTTTTCATATATGATTGAATAAAGCCTGATGAGCGATCATTTTTATTGAATAATGCATTTCGTAAAAATTTGTGTTCAACCAAAAAACAAATGATTTGCTCGATGATTGATGTATTCATAGCAATTAAAATTTTTATTGTTTTTACGATGTTTTATTCAATTAATGTGACTTTGAATTTTCAGCATTTGTAACTGGTGATATAATTAAAAAAATTCAAGATTCATGGACTCTACATCACTTAAACAAAATGGAAATTGTGATGTTATTTGTAAAGTAATACATTTTTTCTATTATTTTCCATAACAAACAACATAGAAGTGCATCATCATTATTTGTTTTTCTTTATAGATCAACTATTTGCATCTTCATTGCCTACGTTATATTCTTAATACTCTTGACAGTTGTATGTTTATTTCTATTAAGACATTCACCGAGAATCATCATAAAAGTAGGCCTTGTAATCAAATTTTTGAGTGTTGTTGGAATCTTCGCATCACTTGTAAAAAATTCAATTCAATTTAATGTCTTGATTTTTTCTTCAAACCTAACATACTTTTTACTAGTCTCTTGGTTCTTATACGTTGAACATTACGTGGTATTAGCAGTGGGAACTAAATTAATGAGCGAAGTTGTTGGTGAAGCGTGCAGGTACATACCTACATTTTATACTATGACGAAGACCTTATTCTCTTATAATAATTAATAATGTTTACTTTCAGAACTGTAACACGATTTCCGTTTGCAATTTTGTCATCCATATTGCTCAACATATTTATGTATTTGATAGTAGCTATGGGAATTTTGGCATTCCTTTCTTTACTTTCCAATCACGCAACCGATTGTCCTTTATCATTATTGATAATTTTGCACGTTATCAACTTGATTGGCACAATATGGCTGTCAACAACTGTATATTTATTTAACGTAATGGTACTTTACGGTATATACGGTACTTGGTTTTGGACTGTGGATAAATCAAGAATTTCGAGATACACAGCTTTGAAACATTTTGCTACAAATTTCAGGTAAAATTTACGATTTTTTATGAAAGAAAAAGTAAACTCTAAAAAAAAAAAAAAATATTCTTGTACATGAAAACATAAAAATTGTATTTTATGTTTTAAAGACGTGTTTTTAAAAAATTGTTATTAAGTCAAATAACCACTGTCTTTTTCTTTACTTCAGAAAAAAAAATTTATTCGGAGATGACTTGTTCGTAAATCTCATTGAAAAAATATCGTTTGGTTGCAGATATCATATAGGAACAGCTGCTTATGGAGCTTCTTTTTTTTTGGGTTCTATACTTACAGTATTGACAATGTTCAAACACTTGCGAAAGGGAATATACGACTTAAATTATAATATTTTTGTTAAAATTGTATTCGTGTTAACTCTTTTTATAAAACTACCTGACATTAGCGTTGGGGTCACTGGTATTTACAAAGAGAACCTCAAAAAATCCATGGACACTGTTTGTCAGCTATACTTTCGATTTTCACTATGGTTTTTAGCTATGACAACGGTAAATATTTATGTGATAATCATCGTTATTAACATTTTCAATTAGATATCAAACACATTATTCTCAAATTTTACCTAGCTCATGAAAGAAATACAATTTATTTAACTTACGTTCATTGTTTATTTTTTAGGCATTTGGATGCTGTGCCAGTTTAATACTCGTAGATTGTTGCCTTATAATTTATATGATATTTATGATTATCACAGGTGATATTTCATTCGTGCTTATATTATGGGAAATGGTTTTTACCAGCGAGATTTTGTTTTTTAGTATGATCATTTCCTTGTTACCAGTTTTTGTAATTTTAAATTCGGCTATAATGTCACTTTTTTTTTGTATTTCGAAAGATTTTGAACGATATCAACAAGATGATAACAAAACATGCTTTACGAAAGATAGTATCAAGAAATTAATGTTGCAGTCTGAATGAAAATCTGTATACCATCATGGTTCTTATAGTATATTGTAGTATTCATTACAATATAGGATCACGTATTTTTATGAGTAATGAAAACAATTTATCAATCAACAGTACACTTACGAACCAAAGCATAATTTATGAGTATAATTATGCAAGATAAAATATTTGCTGTTGAAGAGCTTCAATAGTTTATTCGAGTTTCATTTCATGATTAATAAACTAAAATGTTTAAACGTATAAACAGTAAAAAATCGATGCTACATAATATACAAGGAAATTTAAGTTTTGAAAAAATGTAGTTTTGAATTAACCATGTTATCCGTTTAGATTTTGTCAATTATAAAAGAAAGCTCTAAGCTATCTTAATGTCTCTCAATTTTCATTCATTTACAATTCTACAAGGCTTATGTAACTCTTTGAATGATATTTCCGTGGATAATTTTATTATTAACAGCAATTATTTAATGAAAATGCACGGAAAACGTAAAAACAACTTACGTTTTGATAAAAAAACTTTTCTCAACTTTCTACACGTACTCTTAAAATTCACAATCACGTTTTTTACTTACTAAAATCATTGAATCTTCTCAAAATTTGATTTGCATGAGATAAGTTGTGTTTTATTTCTAATGTAACTTATAGAAAGTAGATATTGAAGAAGCAAGTTGAGAATTATTTGAAGAATTAAACTTTTTGCTCACTTTAACTTTATGTAGTTCTGCTGACTTATCTTATTTTTCTGAGCGTATATAATCTGATACAGCAGCTTGGCCAGGCTCTGAATCACTGATTTTGTGGCACTTAGCAATGCATGGTTTAATGTAAAATCTCAATAGGTGGTCCCTTGTTATAAGTATGCATTCAAAAGAAATAATTATCTCTTTTGTATTTTGGAATAAAAACAGAAAGTATATTGTATCTGTCCTCGCCTGCCATGTTTGTTTCAAAAGCCATATTCTTAAAGACAGGGCTTCAAAGTACCACCCGACGAAGTGATACCTGCCTACTTCCTTACTCCTCTCCGTCTGCAGACAGTAGTGAGAGAATACTAAACACATCCATGGCTGCAACTTTTGGTGCTCTTTGTTTAACCCCTCTGACTTTTATTCATCTTAGAGTTGACCAGAATAAAGGTAGTATAAGCCAATTGCAAGAATATTAATTTAATTACACAGGGTTATAAAATCCGATGGTACCAAGCCAAATCCAGATCTAAAAGAAAAAAGTTTTAAGTGTCTTAAAATTCACATGCTTATCCAACAGGTTAAGATAAAAAGCAAAAAGCGTCAAGTTCTAATATCGTCCTTTCGTATACTGAGTAAGACTGTGACCAAAATGAATAGTGAGCTTTTGTTGGTACTAATTCCATATTTACTTTCATAACCGTGGTAATTAGGCTGGAAGGGGGCTTGAAATCGATCATAAAAAAGTGGCGTTAATGCGATAATCTTTTAAAAACTCAAAAATTTGACGAATAAATGTGTACGAATAATAAACAATATATTACAACACTCACAAAAACCAAATGGCTCAACCCCGATGTTTTGAGATTTACGTTTGGGTGCAACAAATTTTCTGTGGTACTAATTTACAAATAAAATCGGTTATTCTGATAAAACCGCCTTTTAGGTATATTAAAAGTGAGTCTGAAACGATAATTATGATTTTCTTACAATAACCAACTGCAAATAAATTTGAATGAGTAGTTAAAAGTTCAAAACCCTATCTAAAAAGCAATTTACCATCAAAGGAAGTATAACCTAACTAAAAATTCTAATTAGCTCATTAATCTTCTCTCACGCCGATTAAGAGCTCAAGCAACGTAATCGTTGGATTGATTAATTAATAAATCCGCATCAGCCCATCTCCAGCGATACAAATTGCTGAGAAAAAGAAAAATCAACCACGGAAAAGAAAGACCCAAGAATATTTAGATGGCAGGCTAATTAGCACGATCGATTTTTTTGGAATACTCGAACTCGCTGGTCGCAGGTGGCGCTTTCTCTCTTTTTTTAGCGCACGATCCAAAAAAATTCGAAGCTCACCCACCCTTGCTGCATGCGAGCGGAACCTGCTATGAATAATCAAGTTTTAATGAAGGACCTGCGTCGTCCCCTGAGCCCGGAACTTTCGATGTAAACATAAATGAACCGAAAATAATTGAGCGTGCGTGCGGATGGTATTGCCCGGCTCTATGAATAATTCAGGGTTCGACGCTTTCTCGAGTTGAGGAGAAATTTGCTGTTGTTTCGTGAAAAACGGGAGCACTTATTATTTTACAAGCACTTAATACAGACTTTTTAATCGATAAGAAATTTCAGATATAACCTATGATTTTCTTGTTTACCCACCAACTTGCGCTACTCGGTGTTTTTACTATGAAACTTTCTTCAAGAAAAAAGTTGCCTCATGACTCCAATAGTAACTTCTGGTTTGAGGAAATAATTCATTGTATCATGGTGTTCGAGTTATTTTTGTTCTATACTGTTTCATTACTTTGTTGAAGCCATTGTCATACGAATCTACAATAAATTTTTGATGCCCTATACCACGAACTAGGGCCAAATATACGTAAAGATCCCGTGCACTATTTTTACCCGGGTTATAATGTTTCTAATTTTAACAACGATTCAACGTAGCTGAAGGTAATTCAGTAGATATTACTTTCCTCTCATAGACTCATAGGCATTTATGAAAATATTTGAGTTAGTTCGTAAAAAATATTTCATCAATTATTAGTTGTAACTTAAAGCATTCATCGTCCGAACAACTAAGTAGAAGCGGTCAAGTGAAGTCAGACGAGCCATCAGCGGTCAAATAGGATTAAAACAACTTGATATGTATTTAAATTTGGGGATTTAAAATGCATGATTACTTGATAAAAAAAGTAACTGACTGGAATGTATTAACACTATGTTGGATTGTCATCCATAATGAGCATTTCTTACAGAAAAACAATGTTTCAGCAATTCTAGAAGTACATTAAGAATCGATCGTGAGGCTTCATCCATCCAAATTATTAATCTTTTAGCCAACCGTTTGAATAAATTGTATATCTGAATCTATAAGTAATAATGTTTTCAAACGGAAGCTTTTTGAAAAAAACAAGACAAAATATACAGAAATATCAATTTTTAAATTAATGTTTGTCAGTCAGATAGGAAATAGTTCTTATAAAATCACACGTACATGCAAGCAACTGTTTGGTAGAATACGAAATGTTTGGTGCATTATATTCCATCGATTTTCTAATATATTATAGTTTGATTAGCAGAGCAATATATCAACGATCAAACCGAATCGTTCGGGATAATATTATATTCCGGGAGGCGATAGAAAAGAGGGTCGACGATTTGGGTCGGTGTGTATTTAATTGTAGAGCCTTCAAAAATAGTACCCTCGACGACAGCTGTACTTTTTTAGGTAGGAGTACAGTAAAAAAAAAAAATGTATCCCATTTGCTGAATACAAAGTCCATTGTTGACAAAAGTTCGCGATACACTGAGTATGTAGTTTTTACGTTTTACACGTTGCGCATTCAACATTTCGTCATAGAGCTATAATTTGTAACTTAGTAAACGAAAAATATATTTTATTCAAGCATATTTTGTAAGTTCATCCATTTTTTTTTTTCAAATGTACAAATCAGAGAAACATTTCTAACAGTCCAGCAGCAACTATTCACCCACACTCGGAGTGAAAAAATTGCCAAGCAACACGACGTGGCAGTCATAAACAAACTCTATGAAAGACGAGTACCCTGAAAAAGAAGAGGCTCAAAAACAAGGAATAAAAGGAAAAAGAGCACCGGACGATAGGTCGACGCAAGCGAGGAAAATAAGAGAGGTGCTGGAAACGGGCGAAACGAGATGCACGGGGGAAGGATAAGTGGCAGGTAAGTGCGCGCGAGAATAAGGGGCGACGCGGGGGGGAAGGCCACCGGCCGCCGCGGGGAAAAAAACGAGGAGAGGCGATCGCACAGTACACACACAGTCCCAGCTTGTTGTAATTAGTGTGCGAGCGCGGAAGATGTGCACGCTCGTCGTCGGGAGAGCACAGCACCCTCCCGCCCCCCTGGGGGCGCTTTTTTGCCTCGAAATGTAGGTGACACGCCGCTGTACCGACCTCTACGAAATTAGGGCACTGTGTACGAAAAAAGCCGGGGATCGTTCTTTCTCCACCCCCTTTTTTTTTATACAATATTAAACCCACCGACTTTACGACGCGCTGACTATTTTTTTTTCGAGCGGTTATTTGGTCCAGGAGTCTCTACTGGTACTGAGGGAGAAAAAAAAAAGAAATAAAACCCCATTGCGATCGGGCGGCGCCAAAGTGCATCTCAAAGCTCGGCTCCGTCGCCTGTTTGTTCTGATCCCAGAATCCGTCCCCTTCCCCCCGGCTCCTTATTCCTTTTGTCACTTGCCCGGACCACCCGGTCGAGCAGCGGACCTCATTGTTCTCGGATCCAATCTCTTCCGCCGCAGTCGCTCTTATCCTCGTCTCTCGGCCGAGGACTCCGAGGGCCTGCGCGCGCTCGTCGGGCTCGGCTTCTCTCGGGATCTTTTGATTCGAACGAGCCTCGCCGTTGTTATCTGCGACGGGCTCACAAGGTCGTCTACTCATCTTGGTGGATTATTTTAACGAGAATAATACCGCGTCCGAACAAATTACGACGGTCCGCCTGGGCAAATTTTTGTTTTCGCGATGAGAATTTTCCAAGCGCACGAGATGCTTCCGACTTGATTCCGTGAAGCAATTACTGTTCGAGATGAACGCTAGTTGATTCACTCGGGTGGAATGTATTAAAACTCACGAGGGCCTGAAATTATTTGACTACTCTCATACTCTCATCATCCTCGTGATACATGCAAGTCTCCAGGAATGTTTTAATAAGACATTTCAGTGTCGCGTTGCTCGACTGCAATACGCATTCCTGGACATTTTATTTGTCTTGATGAATATTCTCGCGCTCCGCAGCGAACAAAACGCTTACGTCGTAATTGTGATTTAGTGATGACTGTTGTAATAAGGGTTGTGAATTATTCAAAAACTCTGAGTGTAATGTTTGTAGATATTTTTGAAATTTATTTTAACTTTTGAGCCTAGAAGAGCGCTTTGTTTGCAAAACTAAGTAGAAACAGCCAAGTTAGGTAAGGCGAGCTATCGGCGGGCGAAGAAATTAAAGTGACTTGGATTAAATTAATCATCACTTGCTTAATTACCCACAATGATCCCGTAGAATTATAATTAATACGTTCTCAATTTAAAAAGATAAATAATAAATAAATGAAATATGTTTACGCTGGATTGCGTAATCTCCCATGATAATCATTTTTGTCAGAAGAAAACAGTATTTTCGCCAACCTAGCAGTGTATCAAACATTACTGCTGACAAAAAAATCCTTTCAATTATCTAATGGGTGATAATTTTTTATGTTCTCAAGATACTCCGGTGTAACCGCAAGTTTTTATCACTCGGTCACTATCGGTGATAGGTTGCTTCGGTCAAGTTTTAATAAAAGTCTAAAGCGAGCAATTTCATATTCATCCACTGTGAAAGTTTCTATTGATTGCCTTCGTCAAGTTCTGTAACGAACACAATCGGGGGGCGCTAAACTTGCTCATCCGACGCGCAGTCTACGATAGGCAACGAAATTTCGATGAAAATCGATCCACATGATACCATCCGTTTAAACTCCGGCGTATATACTATCATCTCGGACCAGCTGTAACTTTTGATGAGGAGCACCGAACCGCGCCAACTTTTGCCCGTCAAAACTTCTCACTCCGAACTCTGGCTCAAGATCCATCAGTGGGGCACTCCATCAGCCCCCACTGCGGCGACTCTGTCGGCATAGCCAATAAAATCGATATGCCTCGGAAAATTAACCAAGACGTTCGATGTATGTATCTCGTGCACACAAAAGGTGTCGTGTTCTAAGGGCACTATGCTAGATTGGCACGCTTCACGCGCACATGGGTGCTTCCTACAACCACGCTGTAACTTTTACCTTGGATTCTTTACGAGACCTCGTTAATGACACGCGCCGAGCGATAAAACCTCCCCCATTTCAAACTCGTCCCAAGTTTCATCACGATTGAGACACCGCCTTTCCTTGCGAGAAATAATATACGATCCGGATCTTACGAAAAATTGTTACAACAATGAACTTGTCGAGTCTCCGAGGATCCTACGTATACAACTTACATTTCATTCACGCGGGAGTATATCAAACGAATAGCGTGCGATTCTCCCTTCCCCTCCCCGCGTAGTATACACACCCAACCGCCCGCTGTCCCCCATACACCCTACCCCCCCCCCCCCCCCCCCCCCGACTCCCCATCCCCCCAACTTCTGCCCAGCTCGGAGAAGCCCTTCCCCCCGACCATCTTGAAAAAATCCTCGAGCCCCCCCCCCCTTCTCCTGTCCATCACCCATCGCGCCGCTTCCTCTAAAATTTCCTCCACCGCGATCGTCGCGGAGCAAAAAAACTACCCCCGACTCCAACTTCCTCCAGCCCGACATAGCCCCAGCGCGAGAAAGAGCACACGCCCTCCCACCCCCCCCTCGCCGCGCGAGCTCCCCCACCCTCCCGTCGGACGGTCGCGCGCAAGCTGCAGCCGGCGCCGCGCGTCGCTCTCGCCCCGTTCCTCCTCGGGGCCCGCCAGCAGTACGGCGCTACGCGCCCCGACGCCACGCCAGACGCGCGCTCTCCCGTCCGTACGCGTGTGCGCATCGTACCTACGTGTACGTGTGATGATACCGTCGCAGGTGAGCACGACGGCAGGATACGCGCGCGTCGTCCGGTGACTTCTGAGCGGACCGGTCGCATCGAGCCTAAAACACGGACGGGGAGGGGCGGGTCGAGAGAGCGGAAGAACGCAACAACGAGAATAATAATAATAATAATAATCGAGCCCCTCCTGGCGCGGCGCACGTGGCCGGCTAACCGCGCCCGGGTCGCTCCGTGCGCCGTGATACGACGACCGCGCGGTGGTGCGCCCGACCGAGGGATAACCGGTGCGACGCTCCGAGAAGCACGTGCCGCGTCTGGTACGAGTTGTATACCGCACGTGTGTACATAAGTGCGTGGGACGACGAGTGCAGGGCGCTCTCCGTTGCTACTATGCGACGACACGCCGCTGGACAGATAGCGGACGATAGAGTGCGCGGATCGTAATTGTACGGAGAGAGAGAGAGAGAGAGCGTGTGTTGAAGATGGCATGTCCGTTCTCGGGTCTCGGGAGGCTGGCCAGCGGGGAGGACGAGCCGGAGCGCAGGAGGACGACGACGAGGCACCAGGGCAGGACGGCCGTCAGGCAGTCGTCGGTGCTTGGTGCTGCTGCTGCTGCTGAGGAGGCGGACGAGCAGCAGGAGGACACGCAGACCCTCAATTTGAAGCATCTCAGGGCCGCGGTGCTCATGCTGACCAGTCCGTCGGTAAGCTTCCATATATATATATATGTGGTACATGCCTGTTGGATGTATGTGGATAGGGAGCCGGTCTGGTCTTTGATTCGTGCGGTTTGGGAAAAGTTGCGGGTGATGGGACGAGAGGTTTTTCGTTGGGGGGGTCCTGCGTACCGAGTCATCTCATTATTTTGTTCACGCTGTAGATACGAGCGTGGTACGCGTATTTTTACCTGCTCGCGAGATGCGTCACAGTGGTATAATTGAGATGTATTACTTCATCGATCCCATGTCGAGTATTCTCGTGGTTTTATCGAATCGGGAAATTTTGGGTCTTGAATAATTAATGCAGCTTTCTGCTTGCAAGGCTCTAGAGCCAATGTTGAACAATAAAATCAATGTAGTCGAGTTAAGTGGAGCCGGGGAAATAGTTAACGATGGATCGATTTGTTTGATATGAAAACGTTTTGATGACGCTGCTGCGGTACATTCCGTGCATAAATATAGGGTTTCGATTGCACATTCTTAACGTGTAAAGCTTTTCCACGCTTCGATGTACAGTGTAAGTATATTTGTGGATTTTACTTTGAGTTTCTGCGTCGTTCAAAATATCCGTCTTATCGATGTTAATGAGCAATCGATAAAAAACCAAATTGATTTTTAATCGACCATTTGACCAACTCTGCCGAGTCAAACGATTTTTAACAGTAAGTTGTTTATAGATGGATTTCATGATTTTGTATGCACTACACAGTTCACGATCAATGCGACGATCAGTTTTTCAGATTTAAAAAAAACCAACTATATTTGAACAAACGTATTACGTACGCCCAATTTCAGTACACTCAGCCTATCGACTGCTGAGCGTGAGCGCCAACGATTATCGCCCCTCCTCCGCCGCGGTCTATCAGAGTGCCGTTAGCGATCGCTCGAGCCGATGGGACAAACTTATCACGACACAAACTTAATTATCACGACAGCGCGTCGATACAGAGCTGCGCAGCAACACCGTAACCCCGGGAACTCGGCCACCCCGGGGTACCGGGGGTCGGCCTTTTTATTTCTTGTGGTGCGTGACCCCGAGTGGAGGGGGGGGGGGGGGGGGGGGGGGATGGCTAAGGAAAAAGTATGCGAAAGAAAGTCCCTTTGTACTCGGGTTCAAAGGACCTCCCTCCACTGCCGGCGATCAAAGAGGTACATCGAGCGCGACCATCGGCTCGGGCGTCAGCTGCGGGGCTCATTGTCCGTCGTACGGGCGGTCGTGGTGCTTTGGTGGCGGTGGTGGTAGTGGTAGCGGGACTACGTGTATCTTGAAAATACTCGGAGGTACGTGGGTATCGTGCTTGTCGCTAACAGCCATTAGGTATCTCAGGCGTAGTTTTTCCTCGTGCTTTTCCAGGGGACACGTTTCGCCTGCGTCGATGCGTGTACTGTAAGTTTCGACGAGCGCGTGCCGAAGGGGCGCTTTTTCTTTCGCTCGCTGTCGGACGTAAACTCTTTCTCTGCGAGCAGAACTTCTTGGCAGCGCGATTGCACGTGCTTATCGCGTCTCGATCGATGTGAGCTGCGAGGGTGTATTGCTCGCGTCTCGCTCGCGGTATGGCTCGTACTTCATCGATACCAATTTTTTTCCAGAAATCCTGATTTTTTTGCTCGAGCGTGATTTTCTACGAAAGTACTCGCTGTTTCACCAGAGCAAAAAATGTAAGCTCGCGTGGACATCGTCTGTATTCGAGTTAGGTCCTGGGCGCCGTACTTGTGTGAATGGTAGTGAGCGCGAGGTTTAATAGTCTCGAAAAGTTTACATCAGGTTCAATTTGGTTGGCAGCCTGATGATTCAAATCCAGCAAATTTAAATCTGGGAGAAAGTTTTATAATAATATTTTCAAAATATTACTTTATTGTTTTTTTTTTTTCCAAGAGAAATATCAATCCCGAATAATTGCAGGTACAAGTGGAACAAGCTTTAATTTCAAAAACCAACAGAATAATTACTCCAGCAGTGCAGCTTACAACTTTGTACTCGGATAACACATAGCGCCCCGTTCACAACTCCACAGCGAATCCATACCTCCATTCGTCCGTAGACTCGGCAATATTTCCTGTTTCACGGCAACTGATTTACGCAAACACGTTTCACTGCGTGGGTAGCTGAGACCGGGGAGAACACAATTTCCGCCCTGTAATTCAATCCGAACGATCCGAGCGCGCTTAATGCGAGAGAAACGAGCTCTGTTCGCGGAAAAAAATTAATAAAATCACGCTGGCCTCTTAAAATCGCCGCGAGCCTTTTTTCCGGGCCGTGCGCAAACGAATCGTGAATGACGGAGAGTGAAAGGCACCTTGGTAATCTTGGGGCAACGTGTTGTCGCGAATATACTTTGAGATCCGCGGCTCAAAGCTTAAAAATGCACAGCGGGATCCGACTCGCACGAATCGTCATAATGCGCTGGAGTCGCGGGGACGGCACTCTACGTTATTACTGATTCCTGAGAGCATCTCTGCGCGGCGCCTCAAAGAAATGCTCCTCAAAGCGTAAAATGAATTAAAGGGCGTATTGTACGGTGCGGTCTGATATTGTTCTCGGTTGAAGTTTTTTTTTTTTTTTTTTTTTTTTTTTTTCAAGAAAGTAAATAAAGCGAGGAGCCATCATCTCCGATGTAATACGAATGCTGCGAGAGCACGCTCGGGGATTACAAACCATTATATGTTATAAGAATATTGCTCAGCAGAATGTAAGGAAAAAAAATGTGGGAAGAAAAACAAAGTCATGAGAAAGCCAACTCCTCGAGATGCATTCAAAACGTTTCCAAGGAAAGTTCGTAACTCCGATGAGGGAATGGAATTTTGATGAAACTTGATATTTCGGAGGGTAGTTCTAGATGCCTTGCGTGTTTCATTATCCAAGAGGAAGAATGCACAAGCCAACAAAAAATACTCGCAACAACGTATTGGCAAAAAATACCGTCTCAAAGTTTTTTGAACATTAATGCCGTGGGCTTGAGTTTATTTTCAATATTAAGTCCGTCTTTGAACTACTCGTCGTAACTTTCAATCGAGAGTATCAAATCGAGCCAAATTTCACCTTCAATCGATACCGCTTGCTGTACAAGCTCCGGTACTCCATCATTCCCTACGGTCGAGGCATGAGCCTGAACTACGACATCGATACACAAATCATAAATTCAGCAAAGCCGCGTGGTGGATCAAATTTCATGGCCTATTAAATCGTCCCGAGCGTACAGTTTCTTTTTGCATCCACCGATACCAGAGAAACCATCGCCTGACAAATGACCGAGAAATAATTTCCTCGTTCCAACGGGATCGGGCCTCGCAACAAACGCGAGTCCCTCGCTCTTCAAGAGCCACCGGCATTACAATGTGCCGACCGGCTTCGACCAATCGAACTTCCCGGTGGCCAGCGCGCGACGACAATAGAGCGCGAACCGTTCTCCCCCCGCCAATTCCGACACGTTTATTTTCCACGCCGGGGTCAACCGCGGCAATGCGCGCTTTAAATTCGATCCGCTCGGGCCGACGCGGGAAAGGGCTCGCTTTTTTTTTTTTTTTTTTTTTTGTTTTTTTTTTTTTTTTTTTTTTTCTTTTATTTTCTTTTTT
>JAPYYV010012499.1:10342-21562 GCA_030522625.1 Copidosoma aretas | reverse complement strand
AGGCTTGGGCGTTTGGTGCCGTACCAAGCGAGGGGCACTCTAAGGTTCTAAGGATTATGAAAAATATTTTTTGCTTATTATCATCATAAATAAATGTCTTAATCAAACATTGAAATTTAAGAGTTTAATTGACATATAAATTTGTAAAATATCGATAAAAATAACGATAAGAACTCCTCATTGTCGTCTGCGCATGCGTAGAAGACGATAAATTACTTTCCTTTCAATTTTCTCGAAATTTAGCGTATTGACCCTATCTTTTTTTTTTAAGTATAGATTCTTTATAATCTGAAGTATATGTACCAATTCGATTTCTGGGCCCACAGCATTTTATTGCGGTATAGTAGTCAATTGAATTTATAGTTCCATAAGGTTATATTAAAATGACGAATTTTCACAAGCGATTTTCTAGAAAATGAATGTGTTGACCTACCTATTTTTTGTTTCTAAAAAAATCTGGCATACTTTACTTACCTTATCTCTGAATTTCAGAGCTAGCCAGAATTTTATTTAAAATCATCCAAGGCTCTTTAAAGTCTATGATTTATAAGTATGCAGTCTACCCCTGTGCAAAATTTTGGCATAGGTTGCTCCAGAAATTTTTTTAGTAAAACACGTTAGAAGTTAGCGTCTTATACATAGCCTATTATGAAGACTAGCACTGTTTTTACCGGTAATTACATTATAAGTTTTTCAAATCACCTCAAACATTACCAAAAAACTGGTGACGTATGGTTGATATAATGTTATTTTAATCAAACATAAGAAAGATGTAGGTTGCTGCAGATTTTATTTAGTTATTTCCTTCTGAAATATAGACACAATAGGAAAAGTAAAGGTTATTAGGTTAGAGCATCCTCTGCAAAACTTGCGCTATATATATGGCTATGGTTATGAGTCATAACTTATGACTATACCTATGTACATCGTTGACTATATATGGTGTGTTGAGCTTACTTAAAGTACTCGTGCTCCTCGTAGATATTTATTATAGGACGACAAAATAATTGTTTCATGTTATAATTAAGGTTATTCTGCAGATACCTACATACATAATATAAGAAAATCGCCGTGTTATTCTTATGGACATTGACAAAAAATTAATATCTTGATGAAGATTTATTTGTTGAAACTCAACCGTATTATGAGTAATTATGCGAAGTTTGGAAAATATTCTGTCGCTAGAAATTAAGTTATTAATTAATGAAGTTAGCCTCATAATACATGGGCTCTTATGGGAGCCTAGCAGTTTTTTGTCAACTTTGAGAATTTTTCACTTAATTTCTAGCTACAGAATCTTTCCCAAACTTGGCAGAATGACGCCTCATGTGTTTCACTTTCGAGAGAAAATGTTTCATTGATTCCTTAAAACTTTAAAGATATCCACAGAAAAACCTTAATAACTTTTTAAATTGTTGGCTAATTGACATTTTTTGAAGTTCCATTTTATTTATAATTGCATGAGCTTTCTATCGTTTGTTTTTCGTTCATGTGGTACCCGTTTATATGCATTTTTTCTGCAAAGAAATACAGAAAACCACAGATTTCCATGAAAGGTCGTGTCACGGTGTCTAACTAAATCGCTTAGTAGATCAAAAAATCACTTTGTAAAAAATATTGAAAAATTTCCTTCCTGTTCCTAACAGTCTAATTAATTATACTTCTGAATTTCACTTCAATGGTACTTAATTTGTAAAAGGTAGGAACCTCTTTAAGCAATTCCAGGCGTTAAGAGAATACTCTTTGCTTGTTTAATATTAGTTCAATGACGATTCTCAAAATACTAGCAAGAGAAAAATCGTTCGAGGTTTACGCGATGGTTTTGTCCTTATTCTACCGTCAAAATTTTCTCTATAAAATAATCATAATTTTCAAATCATTAGACCTACGAAAAAACAAGCTATTGTGTAATCTGTTTGAATTATTTCAGAATACAAGTAGAATTTAATACCATTGTAAATATCTCAAAATTTAAAATTGGTGATCGTTACCATACATGCTTACATGCTGTGTTAGAGAATAAAAAATACTGTGAATTTCGTGACCGAAATAATGCCTTTTCTATTGAAATGAATGAATGACAGTCATGATAAATTCATAAATATTACTTATCAGACCATAACCTTTCTTATTAATCGAGAAAATTATCCCATCAAACTAATTATTATTGTAATATTTGTCCATCTTTCAACGACACATAAATCTTTCTCATGTAATAATGATTTCATCCAGATAAATAAACGGAAACAGCTCCGCTGAGATTCAGCCAACGTTTTTTGAATATCATAGGTCTGTTTCATCTTTTTCATGGTAATAACGTTTATTTTCATCGAACATGTAGCCGCCTATTACTTACATTGATCCAGATTAAACAAATAAAATAAACAAATACTATTATATTACGTACAAGTAAGATTTATCATCTCACAGATATGTTATTGTTTCAAACAAAAAGCACAATAATGTACAACTTACTGATTTTTCTAAAATAATATTAGGCTGTTTATCAGCTATTTGCTTAAATTAATGATATTGTCTTACCGAACTTCCGCACAGCCTCCCGTAACTGGGACTCGATGTGTCCAGTCCCGAGTGAACTTCAACCCAATCATAGCTACAATCAATTTCGTCTTCCAAGTTGAACGATAGGAAATTGAGGTGAACATTTTTGCCCGGTGGTGCTTCTATAGTCCAGTCACAGTCCATTCTGTGATCGTAATCTTGACTCCCGTACCGGGCATGGGAATAAAAGTATTTTACACGATCCGTCGCCGTTAGATGACCACCACATGCTGTAACATTAAAATTTAGAATTTTTCATGTTTTATCACTTAAAAATTTTTTTTCTAATCCTAAGATCAATATTTTTTATTAGGTGTGTTATGAACAAAGCTTGTGTGCTCAAACATTGAATGTAATGTACAATTGTCATAAAAAAAGTCTTTGCCACGCACCCGTCATATGTTGCGCGTAAAATCCTTGCTTCTGAACGGTCGCATCGCTCTTGAAGACCATAAACAATTGATTACCAGTGGCAAGGATAGGATGCGGTTCTTTGTTACCGCAGAAACGGCCGAGTGGCTGGCTTTCTGGAGATTCACCGTCATAGATTGCTATGTGATCGTACGCGCACTTCTGATGGGGCTCCATGTCGAAAACTTTGAATATCTATCAAAACATTCAAAAAAATACAACGTCTATTCTTAGTAGAAATTAAAGGATCTCATGACTTGCAAGTAATACTGTAGTGCTACACGTGCACGAGTATGTATACCAAAAGCGTTTGTAGGGCTAACAATACGTTTTTAAAATAGTAAAGAATTTTCTTCAAAACATTGGGTTGTTTCCGTTTTATCAAAAATTTATAGCGTTTGTGGTTCTCTAAAAAATTCAAAATAGCTATAGAATAACAATTAATTATTTAATTGTTGAAAAATTCAAAAAATTGTAATAGTTCTACAATATCTGCGTTTGCTAACTTATTATAATCCAGTGCGTATGAAAGTTGAATATACTAAGTTTCAAATGTTCAAAATGGCAGACTACACCAAAAATAAAATTCGAACAGTATTCTTATCTTTGAATTAAAAAAAAATACTATTTACCTACAAAGAGTGCGATGTCCAAAATGTATTCTCGATTTCTCAGTTACGCTTACAGTCTTTGCTAAAGTATTTCCCTTAACTAAGATTGAACAGAATTTAATTGTTTTATTTGAAATATGTGTGCGAAATTTTGTCATTCTCCAGTAATAAGATAAAATGTTTTTTTTAAATGAGTTGGAATTATAGTGGTGGTACCGTCGAATGCCAAATTCCGCTTCAAGTAACCTCAAAACTAGACCATGTCTGGACCAGACTAGGGGAGTGTACAGCCCATTTTTAGAAGTAGGAGGTATAGAATCTTGTACTTAGTTTTTAGAGTACTGCTATGAGTGCTGCATATAGACTGCTGTTGATCATTTAGATCACAGTTGTTCAGATGTAAAAAGTTCTTACAACGTTGGAATACGTATAATTTTACTGTTTTTATTAGGAAATTAAAAATCTTTTTTTTTCAGTAACATTTGTATGTACCTGACAATTTTAAATACGCGTGCATTTCATAAAATTATTTTTTATATAATATTTCTATTTGGCTACACTATTCCAAAGACTTTTATCAATCATAATTGTTAATAATTTGTAGTATTTGAAGTTTTGTATAGTTTATTAGAAAAATCGTAGTTGAAATGCTTTCATGATAATTATTTATAACACTCTGATTAAAATAAATTATTGTCATCAATGTTTTGAATTTTACTTTATTTTAAAGTACTATTTTTAGGCACGATCGTTATACTGACGGAGTGCCTTATCGAGGTTTCACCGGGGTTTTAATAACTAATTTTAACGTAACCAAGCCCAACTTGCAGCATTTTACTCATCTGTGAGTAGGAAAGTTCCAGTATTAATTTGAGCAAAATCAGCCCACTGGTTTTGAAACGCGATCACGTTAACTGATACTGTATAATTTTTGCATAGAAGGAGGATTTTCATGTGTCATGTAAATCAGCACAAGAAATTAATTAATCAGGGCTAAAAAGCGATCCAAAACAATCTTTTACATGTAGGGGTAAACCCACCATCTACCGTACACTCGTAAATTCACTCTATTTTGTTAACATGATAGTAAGATAGTTTGATACTAAATATTGCCTCAGTAAATTTTGAATTGTTCTTTGGGATTTCAAGAAAGCACACAAATTTTTTTGAGCAGTTAGAGCTTAAAAGAATGATTTTACAACAAAAATTGATATAACCTCTATTTCTGTTCACAACTGCATGTTGATCTAATTGCCTGTTACATCAATCACGATGAAAGTGTCAACACCAGAGAAAAATGGAAATCCCAAAGCCAAGAAAAAAACGCAAAGTCAACTCAAAAATAATTAAAAAAGAACCAGATTGAATTATTCCGAAGAAAGTGTTGTACAAGCTCTAGATGAGATTAAGAAAGGAACAAATACCATTAACACTGTGTCAGCTTAGTATGGAATTCCTGCAAATACTCTCAGAATCAAGAAAATGAGTTGGAAGAGTGGATTTTTGAAGCTGTCAGAAAAGGTTTTCCTATATCTAAGTTTGAGTTAATTCAAACTGTGAAGGATATTTGTGTTAAGGACAGTCACTGCCACAGGATGCTGCACAATTTGCACCAGATGACTATGTTTTTGGGTACAGTGAGAATGGTTACATGACAGCTCAAAATTTTTTTGAGTGGATTGCTAATGCTTTTGAGCCATGGTTGACAAAAATGGAGAAAAAACGACCAGTTGTTTTCTATGTTGATGGACACAAGTCGCATATGACTTTTGAGCTCCGGTCATATTTTTTGAATCACCAAATTACTCTGATTGCTCTGCATCCAAACACAACAAGTGTAACCCAACCACTGGACGTTGTATTTTTTAGACCATTCAAGGTTACGTGGTGAAAAATCCACAAGCAATTTTGCTTGGAGTTCTCAAGCGTTGGAATTCGTAAGAATCAATTTTTGACTGTCTGAAACATGTTTACGACACAGTATAAATGGTATTTGTTCCTTTCTTAATCTCATCTAGAGCTTGTAGAATACTTTCTTTGGAATAATTCAATCTGGTTCTTTTTTTGATTATTTATGAATGGCACAATTGACTTTGCGTTTTTTTTCTTGGATTAGGAATTTCCATTTTTCTCTGGTGTTGACACTTTCATCGTGATTGATGTAACAGGCAATTAGATCAACATGCAGGCAGTTGTGAACAGAAATAGAGGTTATATCAATATCTGTCATCAAACGGTGAATGAAGTCCGGTATTAGGAACGCGTACGGTAGATGGGGTACGGTAATAAGAACAGTGGTACGGTAATAAGAACACGACTTTTATTAAATTTTTTTATTGTAAAATCATTTTTTTAAGCTCGAACCGCTCAAAAAATTTTTTATGCTTTCTTGAGATCCTAAAGAAAAATTAAAAATTTACTGAGGCAATATTTAGTATTAAACTATCTTACTATCATGTTAACATAATAGAGTGAATTTACGAGTGTACGGTAGATGGTGCGTTAACCCCTATATTACAATTGTACAAATTTTCAGAGTTGTAGAACACATGTATTATGAATGCCAACTGCTTAAAGATTATTCCCAATGGCAGGATCCCGGATGGCCATAAAAATGGTTGATTGGTGTTTTTCTGTTATTTGACGAATTGTTGATCAATCGTCATCATTCTTGCAGAATTTTGTTTGTCTTTTCAAGATACATCAACGTTCCCATTTCCAGTTTGATCAGCAGTCTTGTTTTGAGATACCAGTACTTGGACTGTCTGGTTTTATTTAAAGTAGCATTAGAAAATCTGAACTGCACGAGTCCTCGTTATGGTTTAAGAGAGTACGTGGCTGTCGTTGTATCTAATTTTATATATTTTACAAACATATATTTTATAAGAGACATCCTAAAATATAACGATCGCGCATTATATGCAAAGACGTAGTCTTTTTCATACGTCAAGCCGCTGAATTTTTACTATAGTGCACCAGCACTAGGCACTACGTCCTACTTTGGGCGCTCTACACTTAGGGACTAGGGGGGGATGGGGGAATTGGAAAGGTTGGAGATGCCACTCCGCATTCGCCAGGGCAAGTCCTGTGGGTGGGGAAACCACTTGGAATAACCCATCCCGGAACCGCGCAGTGTACTGCCTGAGTTCGGACTGGGTGTCTATGTCCAGGTGCAGATCATATACACTAGGACTAAACTCCTGCACACCTCCCACTCACGTTGTGCGTAACGCAAAAGATACAGTTAATCGGTCCCGGGAAAAAAGAAGCGGAAAAGAACCCTGAGGCAAACGGTGAGACTTGAACCGGTTACCCGTGCAAGTATTAAACTTTGGCTAAACGCTGCTTGACTTCGGTGATCGACGAAACTGCAACTTTACCGTTGTGCCACCAATTCGGTCATTTTAAAGTACTACATAAAATTTAATAAATTTTCATGGTAAAGTCGCAGCACCATTTGCATATTATCGATGTCGAAGTTTAAACAATTACTGAGTACTGTTGTCATTATTATACAATCAGATGAGAAGTAGCTTTCCACTTCCAAAAAGTATTACTGATAACAACAATCTTGATTAAATACGCTAAGGCAGCTGCTAAAATAGACAAAATTTTGGTTTATAAACCTAAAAACTTGACTCCTTGCCTTTAAGCAATAATTGAATGTTTCCACATAAAAAAAATCTTTTAGGGCCACTAAATAGATTATAAAATAAATTAGACACCCATATTTTTCTTTTTCATATGAATAAAGCAAAAGAGAATAAAGCACGTCAAAGTTTAGGAGATAAAGGTATATTTCGTGATTCTATCAAAGCGGGACACGTTCAATTAAAAAAAAAGTGATTAATAAAAAGGCAAAAATAAAAACAACGATAATGTTTTGTTAACTTTACTAAAATCATACTGCTGCATGTAAGTAGATGGGCAGCTTATATATAAATAATACAGACTTTTCGATTATTATGTGGTTCTGAGCTTATCAATGCTTTTTATATCTGTAAAAAAAAACAATTGGCTGACTTCGAAAACTTTTGAAATTGCAGTGGATGGTGCTTGGGCATCTGCTGGCAAATGCGGGACATTGTTACTATCGTGGGGCAGCAAGACGGATAGCTCAAAAGTGGGACGTATGATCATCTTATGTATGCATATATATATTATAGATAGACGAGGCAAGTCTGTAAGTGGAAGCGTTACCGCGATAGAAAGAGGAAAAGACTGGAGCACCCATCTTTTGTTCTCTTGGGCTTGCGCCAATTGGCTGTAGCTAGAGGGAAAATCTATCAGCGCAAATCTACTTAAGAGATATGTTGGCGGGTGCCTAGATTTGGTATCTATTTCTATTGCGATAACGCTTTCACTTTAAATTGTTCTATTTGAGCCAACGCAGAAGTAGCGTTCTCTGTAACAAAAGATAGTACAAAGTTGTTGTAATAAACGTGCTAGTCTTCATATAAGTATTACAAAAGAAAAATTTGTTATTTTCATTGATAAGTGCGTACACAAAATGGTAATGCATAATGAAACTTGCAACATAAATAACATTTGCTTGTTTAATACTCATACGATACTCGCTTTCGTGTTCCAAGATTATCTGAATCCTTAAAAATATAAACGTTTTAAGGAGGGCTGGTCTTACAATTCTCAATCTAGAGAACGTGTACAGAAGAATGAGTTACATATTTTGAATACTCAGAGAGTTCGAGGGATGAAAGGAAGATTAGTAGCAGATTGTAGGTTATTTCAGACCAGTGCTATTATTAGAATAACGAGCATCAGCCAGCATCCTTACAAAGTAAATTCCGACTGAATACCTTGAATTTACTAAATCAAGGATAATTTTGTTTTTATACGCTTTAATTTAACTAGCTTTGTCTGTATGTATGTGTATCCGTGGTGGGATAGACGGAATTTCGCAATCGATTTTCAACCTACTTGATAGGTAGCTTCAGCAATTTTTTCAAAGAAACATTTCGCATTGATGACAATGTAATGTTATGCTAAGAGATTGCGCATAAACAAATTTTTTTATGGTTGATTTAGAATTAAAAAATAATAGTATTCTCGAATGTGGCCAGCACTGCCAGGTCTGCCGGACAGAAAAAGTGAGAAACACAAGCAGCAGCCGCCTTTTTTGCTAAAAGCTCCAATCTCATGTACATAACCTTACACGATACTTCTTAGCGTTTGCTTTCATAGGTTTGCTAATCCTGACGTTTTAAATACAAATTAAGAAATTTCATGATATAATCTAATTAATATTTGAATAAGTTGCTTCGTAAGTACTGAAGTTTTTCGCTAAGCATGTTTAATCTGTATACGTGTAAATAGTTCGAAGTCGTTGCACTACGTACCCTCTAAAAATCATGACTAAAAAGTTTAAAATGAAATAATTATAAAAAAATATTCATCAATAAACTAAAATAAGGAAAATAATTGTTTCTACCCCGGGCGTTTTTGAACATCTGGTGTGACCTCAGTAGGAAAAATAGCATTCGCCACTAAGCGTCCTCGGGCCTTAAACTTTTTAAAGGTGAAACAACTACTACGCAACATCATGGCAACAACTACGTAACTAAAAAAATATGCATAATTTCTAGAAAGACTTAATAAGAAAAAGGACCAGCTCACATATAGTAAATGCCTTATAATTTTCTAGACACATCATTATGAATTGGTCTCAAACGCATGGGTGCATAAGTTATATATTTACCAATTTGATCCGGTGTCCAGGTGTAGTCGTAAAATGCCAAACGCAGTCCTTTGTACCAGGGTAGTAGTCAGGGTAATTTGGTGAAGTAATGGTGCCCGTGGGTGCCGTTATTTCGTACTTGCAGCCACCTTCCTTACAATCGTGGCCGTTTTCATGGAGGGTGAAGCCGTTATGGCAAGAACAATGATATGAGCCAAGCGTGTTCTTACACTCGTGTTGGCATCCTCCATTGTTGTTTGCACACTCATCCATGTCCGTGAAGAAGATTGCAGCAAAGCCTGACTTTTGCATACTGTAAACATACATAAGAATGTATGTCATACGTTGTTATTATTATCACTACTCCTGGTACTCATATTATGTTTTTTGATGGAATAAACCCGTAACACAAGGAAACAAAAAATACACTTCTGCCTGAATTCAACGTTCACCACACTTACTAGCATAGCTATTCTTTTCACCGTTATTTTCTTAACTTCGTCTTCCTGTGCCTATTGATATTCTACATTTTTTCATCACATAATAATCTTTTTTCCGACAATTTTCCTATTCTCATACTATAGACATATTGATCAACGTGAATTCTTGCAGCCTAATTGATATATTTATTCCATTGTAACCTACGTGCTTCGAAAATCTTGTACTATTATAAGTAGTCTCTATTCAATCTATTCAATGAAAGTTTTTATTGAACTACAACTTGATTTCAAATGTGAGTTCACTAAACCAAACGGTTGTTTGATTTGCATCACCCAATATTTTCAATATAAAACAACGTTTGAACTTGCATATAAATTGCAATTTTAAATAACACACTAAGACTGTAAATAAGATTGGCACAATCAATGTTTTGAAGTTCGTCCATCATCTTACTTAGAGCACGTACGTTAAAAAAAGTTACTTGCAGCGAGTTTTATAGTTCTTGAAATACACTGAATATCTTTGTGTTTATTATAAATTCTCTAATAATTCCGCCGTCTCCTGCAGCTGTACCATTTTTAATTTTTCCTAAAACTGTTTGTAATTCAATGATTGATATATCCTTATTAAAATCGTTTTATACTTTGCTGTTGTTCCCTATACTTCTTTATCAGTTTTCTGTATAAAATAACTCATTGTTATCTCCTAACAAATTTTTAAAATAAGTTTACTAGGCCTTTTTTATTTATTTTGATTCCCGTATTTTTTTCGGTTTGAATTTTCCAATTTCTTTCGAGACACAATTAACTTTTTGCTCTTAAATTATAAACAAGATGTTTATTGTACAAAATTGTACTCTAGATAGATCAATTTTAGAGAATCAACATCTTTTAAAAAAGTACATTTTTTTTAGAATGAGGTAAAGTCACCTATTATGAAATGACTTACAAAGTGGTTCCTACTATGAAATAGAATTATAGGAGTTTAATGATAGAAATAAAATTTATTTAATAATCTTTATGATGATATTTTTTTGTTTCATTTAAATATTGGGGAATTTTAAATATTATTACGCTTGAAAAAAACATTGTTATGAATCCCTTTTTCATAATAGGAGAAAATTAAACACAACCTCTATTCTATAAGGCTCCTATTATAAAATAAATGAGTACTATTTGAATAATATGTACTTTTCATAATAGGAATTTAATTTTCATAATTGGGTGCCTCTTTTTTTAGTGTTTTCATATATAGGATCCATTCATCGTGTCATTAATTTGTTAATATATTTTTTTTTTCGTGTCTGAATGGATTACAAAAATTATGATATGATTCAGGAAAGCCTAGCGCTTCTATTGATACCTTAGTTAAAATACTTAAGTTAATAGTGAGGACATAATACAATTTTATAAAAAAAGTGGCGGAAAATCATTTCATAATAGGTGACTTTACTTTTATTGATTTTTTCACTTTTTTACACTATTTGAAAAAATTTCACTT
>JAPYYV010012499.1:0-10278 GCA_030522625.1 Copidosoma aretas | reverse complement strand
AGCGAAAAGTATAATAAACGTTTTAGAAAAAAATTATGTGTGTCACGTGTGACACACCACAGAAGTGAGACCTCCTAGGGTTAATAAATGTGTACATATGTATTAAAAGAGAGAGCGAGAGAGAGTGAGAGAGTGAGTGATAGAGAGGAGATGGAAGTCAGGTGCGTAAATGGCATGATGAATAAAAAAAACTATACATAAGATGCAATGTACTTATTCTCAAACAGAAGCAACTTAGACAAGTTATTTTTTTTAGGGTATATTATTTGAAAAAAAAATAAAAAATCATTTTTTAATATTGTATGCATGTCTGCATTGGATCATAAAAATTGTTATTTTCGACTTGTCCTACTTACCCGTCGAGATATAACGATTTTTCTGTTTTGTAAAGGTGGTATTATCATAAAATCATTTCGGAATGATTTGTACTTATATCGTATTCATATCATAAAAGTGTTGTAATTTTTTTCGAAATTTTTTTCACTACATTTTTACGACTATTTTACCAAGATATACCCGAAATGAGGAAAATTAAGGTTTTTTGAAACGGTGACTAGAACCTATCTATTTTTCCGCCTCGATGTTTATTTCCCCTTTAGAAAACCTGTAAAAATTTTTATTTTCAGTCTATCTTGCTGTCCCGTCGAGATGGTAGCCAAATGACTCGTCATATAATTAGTGACGCGCATGAATGGATTAACAAGGTTCCGTCTGTCACTTCGTTTTTTGGGCAACTCAAGCCAAGGCGTACTGTATCAAGGAGTCGATGATTCACGAATGCAACTGGTTAAGATGCGAGTTGTCAAGACCAAATTCGAGTATGTTCCCGATCCTGGCTACTGTTAAGTAAGTATGAGAGAGGGGGATAGCTTGTCTATACTCGAGCTCGATTACATCGAATAAATCCCGAATCACTGGCAAAAGTATCTCCTGAACGGGAGTCAGAGCGTGAAGAGGACAACGCTGAGAGGCTTAGGTCCTAAGAAATCCTGTGGATTGACGGACGAAAGAGCTTTTCCGTTCATTGGTCTTTACATTATTCCCCTATTAAAGACATTGAGTGGCATTATAAGACTCTGTCGAAAGCGATAGGCAGGTGGGGCCTTGAGGATAACCAACATGGGTTGGAGCCATTCAAGCAATAGTGAATGCTCGTACATTTCTGCTGTTTTGGGTCCCAACCGAGGCACGCCTAAAGAAGTTCTCACTCTAAACAACTTTTATAGATGAAAGCAAAGAAAATGAAAAGGGTTATTCCTAATCCTGTAATTCAATGAGAGCTCTGTTAACTATATGTTAAAGTAGAAGTCATTTAAATTGCTTCCTGAACGACGTGGAAAAATAGATGTAAAACAGAATAATATGAAATACCAAGAGTATTTAGGGAACTTTATGGGAAAGTAACAAAATAGATGGTACAAGGTCGGTAGGGGGTCGGTGGCGGGTAGGTAAGGGGACAAAAAAAATAGTGTGGTGGGATAATAAAGGAGTGGTAGGGGGATTTTACCAAAAATTTCTTGGTGTAAAACAATGGAAAAAGCAACAGAGTTTTTTCTCATTTTGTGGCGGGAAAGTGAGGGGATAGTGGAGGGCTTTGCAGGTACAGTAGTTATTTTTTAGTAGATGTCACCGCATAAATAACTATATAATATAGAGATGTATTCTTATATTATTTAGTTTTTTCCTGACCGATGCCTACTAGACACCCAGTGCCCGTGCTGCACAGCACTAAATCCCCCGCAAAATCACGTAAAATTCTATTAAGTTTTCTGTGATTTTCATGTCAAAACCAAAATCATGAGTCACCCTGCGTCGCCTTGCACTGCCCTGTACTAACCTGTGATCGTACCGCGTCGTCGCTCAGTACTTTTGAAGATTGAAATAAAGATAATTCAGCATTATAATCTTCTTTTATGCGTTTACCACGTTTAAACTGACGACTAAGGCTCAACATTTGTAGAAAGTTGATACAGAGCATTATAGATTTTTTTTAGTAACCCTATTCGTCTTCTATTAAATGTTCATTGGTTATTATCGCTAAACATTCTTAAAAGGTAAAACAGTGATGCAGATCATTTGCATAAATGTATTCAATGTTTTTTTTATCATTCAAACAATGATAATTGTCTTATAAATTTACATGGTTGCAAGTCTCAAGATCTATACCCCTAAACACTCCATCATTTCATGTCAATACTTACTAGAACAGTTTTGTTTTTTGTCAACTCATTCAATTTCCGACCGTCATGCGAGCAAAAAAAAACCATAATAGCAATTATGGTGCTATATCGTCAAAAAGCCAGCTATAAAAAAGTGGTAACTACATTTTTATTAATGTTTCCCTCATTCAAAATATAAAGGTCATATCTCATTATCCGAGAAAACGATTTTGTCTTGACAAATAAATTTGATTTTTCTCATTTTTTGTCTTGTATAGTTGTTTCAGAATCATTACATGTGACACCAACTACTCAACAAGTTTTTTTGACATTTTTTTTCCCACTTATTTTTGCATAAAAATTTTGTTATCTCTTAGTAGGCTATTAACGATGACTACTACTTCTTCGCTTTTCTTAACATGTTTGATATTAATTATTTCTGTTACTCATATTATAGTATACATTTCCATGTAAAAATTTTTTTTTTTTGTTAATGATTAAAAAGAGTCAACGCCTCTGAAACGTTATACTAAAAAATAAAGAATCAAACGATACATCTTCTTATATTGTATGATTAAAGCTCGGATTCTTGTATTACGACATATTCTTTTGTGTGATTTCACATTTGACGTTGCTGCACATTCCAATTTGGATGTAGATTTCCATGATAACCGAACGAAACAATTATATTTTTGACTCGTAATTACTCGTGTTGACGGGTTATTCTACAATTTTTTTATTTTGGTAATCGTTGGACATTCTTAAATATTAGTTATTCCGATTTTTTACTGCATGTTTACGATACTTAAAGTAGCTCCAACCATCAGTAACAAAGATCGACAGTGGATGGCCCCGAACACCAAGTATATTGGAGCATTTACAACCGATGGGACATCTGCAAGAAAGGAGCAATAGCTCGAAAAAAGAGAGAAAAAAGAAAGATATATGCTTTTAACCACGAATCCCTAGCTTCGGAACAAAAGAATGTGTTTATGATGGATTTGTGTTATGCCTTAATAGCTTCAGATATTCTATTGCACACACTAGGCTTCGACGCATCTCATTAGTTTTTCCTTAAATACATACAAAACCAAGTAGCAGCAGACATCATTTTACGGGGAAGCTACATTCCTGCTATTTTCGAAGATACTATATGCAAAATTAGGAAGATTGTGGGTAAAAACTATGTTCATAGTGCACATGCATGGAATATACCTTTAGAGGACGTGGGAGGGATAATTTATGTTTGACGATGAAACTTTTTTTCCTACTATATTTAATTTTTAAGTTGACCAACAAAATTTTATTTAATTTGATTAAGTAAAAAAGGAGAAAAATTTGCAACGGCAAAACAGCTCTCGATCAACATGACCTCCTCCTCCCACGTCCTCTTAATGCGCATGCTGTCCATGTCAGTAAAGTAGAGAAACGTGCACGGAGTGCGTCAAAGTCTGCTGGCGTGCGACAAAGTAAGCTGGTGTGCGGCAAGGTCAGCTGATTTCAGTGCTTGTCCATAGATTATCAGAACTTTAGGGCATGCGCAATACATACTTGTTTTTTTTTATATTATCCTGCTATACATCTGACTCCTATGTAAGGACACTACTCTAGGCACTGAGCAGATGGGAAAAGGGAAGGGATGAGGATTCTTTTTTCTCTTTCTTTTTTATTCGCAGTCATGCGAAAGGCGAAAAAAAGTCTCAAAATTCGTGCGCGCGATGAATTTATAACAAAAATAAGCATACTTGGGCTTATTTTGTTCGTAAGCGGTTCTGTTACAAAGATCCGTTTCCCTTGGACGATTTCTGATGTGCTGCATATGCATATATATATATATATACACTAGTGGGTCTTCGCCCCCTGCGCGCTCTGCGCGCCAGCCCCCCATATTTATATTCTATATATAAATAATATTTTATTCTTTCTTTTTATTCTGTTTTTTCTTTCATTTTTTTCATACATTGTATAAAACTAATTATCAAATATTCTTTTTAATATTATTCTTATAATTCTAATATTGTTTTAATATATTAATATTATACAAATTATGTTTATCATGCATACTAAAAGTAAATTTTGAGGAAAACATTGAAATTTTTTTTTTATTTAAAAAACTTTATTACATCTGTATGTTTTATTGATAATTAAATATTTTTTAAGTAATAAAAAATAAAATAAAAACAAAGATATTGTAATGATAAATATTTTTCTTCCGATATATAATTAACGATTTTCTTCAAAACTGACAATAAATGAGGTGAAATTATTTTTATTATTTAATTATTTAAGAACACCTAATTTTATTCGTAATAAATCATTCAATGATTTTTCTAAATCTATTTGATTTATGTAATATTCTACTCGAAATTGTTAAATTTTTAAAAAAGAAACTACTGTCATGTTGCTTTATCGTTTGTGATAATTTTCAGCAAGATTTTTACTTTTGGAAAATATTTCTGTTGACATTATTGTGTAAAAATATGAAAACCACTCCGCAGAAGATTTTGTTTTTGATATGAAAAATCTAGCTCTTTTATACATAAATAGAATTATTTCTCTAGTGTGAAAGTCTTGCAAATCCTTCAATTTACCTGCACCTTAAAAAAATTTTTTTTTTTTGGCAAAAATTAGATAACTTTCAATAAATTGCTTTTTGTAAAAAAATGTTCGAACAATTATAAGTTTAGTTGAATTATGATAATAAATATATTTTTAAATCATACTTATAAGATAAGCTGGCGCATGCGCCTTTACCTCTGCCGACTGCTTTCTGCAGTCTGCACTGGCCTGGCACGCAGTGTGCTGAAATGTGACTGGAAGAACATGGGATTGTATATCTATGTATACGGTTATAACCTTACCTTCCCAGTCACATTTGAGCACACTGATGGCACGGAGCGAGTACCGTACGATATAGTGTAAACATATATTTGTGCGTATGTGTGTACATCCAGGTATAGGGTTACTGCACTACTGCAGTCTACTACTCTGCTTGTACGTCTCTCTCTCCCATGCACATGATGATGTCGATGATGGTGCACCGCAGCTGCTGGGGCCTTATCTTGAGCAAGTCGAGCTCGACTCGAGCATGCACTTTTGGACGCATTTTCGTCATCTTTACATGCTCAGAAGTCAAAAATTTGTCTCTGCTCATGCGTGAGCGGTGAAACGTGTGCCTCTCGATTTATTGAAGATAAATCCCCTGCTGCTCTAGCTCTATATATATATACTAGTGGTGCTTCGCCCCCTGCGCGATCCGCGCACCAACCACCATATTTCAATATTTTTATTCTCATGTCTGAATAATAGATAAACAATTTTTTTTCAATACACATACATGCGTTCAAACATAGATAACCAGAGCGATCTCATGAAAACTTGCTAAAAATTCGAACAAATGGAGTCAATGTATGAAAAAAGTTTACTAATTTATGAAATAATTGTTAACAATTTAATACTGATAATGACTCTAATGGGTATTTAAGGTTATAATTAATTCATATATATATATATGTGTATATATATATATATATATATATATGTATATGAATACAATATTTATGCAATTATTATACTTACAGTAATAAATATAAGCCTTTGTTTGTTATTTTTGGTCATTTTAAAATCAATTATGGATAGAAGTTTATATTAGGATATAATTTTTAAATTCTTTCTCATCATTTGTAAATGTGAATTGTTTTTTTTATTTTTTTTTTATTTTTATATAGATTTTTATATCCTTCTACATTTTCTTTGTTTGTTTCATAATTATTAAAAACTTTATCCTCTTATATTAGTACAAATATTTTTTTTAATTAAGTAACTTATGCAATTGATCAAACATACAACAAATTGTTAAAAATTTTTTTTGCATTTGCATAATATTATTATTTATAACGCATTACATATATTTGTACTTTCAATCTTTACTATTGCGCCCTATTTACCTACATACGTATCTTATATTTGCACATAAATCATCTTTCTCCTGCATATCTCTCTATTATCTTTTAATCCTACATTCCTGACTGATATTATTATTATTTTATTTGTTGTTTTTTTACCTCCGTAGCAATGTGTGCTGTATACATTTTTTTCTTTCATTGCAGATCCTACAGTCTATCACTTAAAAACTTTTAAACTAACCTATACCTATTTATTTTTGCTTTATTTTTCTCTCTGCATTTTTTTTTTTTTTTTTACATATTACGGATGATAGAGTTGTCAATTACCATATAGTTTTTTTGCATTTTCTTATTGACAAAAGTATTCCTTTCTTTTGTAAAATTATCTTTGATTTTGTCAAGTTTATTTTCTTTCGTTGTTCTTTTTATAAATCCTATCGTTTTCCAATCCACTACTTTTTCATTTACAACTCCAACTTAGTTCCCTTTTTTGTATGATGTTTATTAATTAAGTCCGTTAATTATTTAATTAGGCATAAATAAGGCCACCTGCTTTTGTCCCTTTTTGTTATGTCAAAAAAGGGAATTTATTCCCTTTTTCTCATGCCTGGTTCTAGGCTAACTCTTCCGGCCTCTGTTTTTTATATATATCCTGGTGTATTTGTATTTGAATCCAACATAATATTTGTAAATCAGGATCTATTTTTCCCTCTTTTCCTTTCCTTTTTCATTTCAAAGTTCATGCCTACCCAGCCCGCCTCCAGCTTCCGTATACATCCTTTTGTCTTTGCATCTAAAATCAACTTCAAATTTTGAATTTGCTCTCTATTTTTTCTACATATTTTTATTTTGTTTCATAGGCAATTCTCAGGTACATATGTCCAATGTAATTCAATTATTTGGTCTATGAAATAGTAGTTTTCGTCACAAAAGTGTGATCGCCTCCAAAATATTTTCCTGCCCGTGGGCCGAAAGTGATTAGGAGGGCCGAAAATGCGCCCACGGGCGGAAATTTGCACTTTCTGCCCTCGGTACAAAAAATATTGTCCTCACCTCGGGCATAAATATACCTTTGGGCGCGGTAGTCGTATTTTCTGCCCTCGGTAGGAAATGTACTATTAATTTAAACTTTCTACGTTGGATGTTTTGTTTAAGCCTTAAACTGCTTTGACTGCCCATTGCACCCTACCTGCGGTTTTTTCTGTGTGCACCAATAATTTTTTTATTAAGAACCACACTTCTGGTTCCATAGGTCCATGCCCTCGCTTAAAACTTCCAATGGCTCCAATTCAAATAAAAACAGATCTGTTTTTATTCTTTTCCACTCCTAAAAAAAATTTTTTTTTTTTTGTGCTTACATCCAGTATATTTTTTGTACTATATTCATCTAAGTCTTTCTGCATGGTTTTTTTGTCTTTAAATTTCTGGCTACCTAAAACGACGTAAATCAGATAATTCACGACAGTTGATTTTAGGTTTGCCGACTGATACATCTCCTGTATTATTTTATATGCAATTATCGTCTACAGTCTCTATAAATAGACTTAAAATTACCCAGATACATAGGCACCCTTGGCCTACCCTTTTTTTTTTTACATAAATTTGTTTGCCCCCGACCGTAATTACCTGTTTTTTTGTACATTTTTAGATTATTTTAAACATTTTTTTCATTTTTATGCTTATCTCTCTCATATATAATTTGACCCGTAACATTTTACTATTGATGTTATAAAATTTTGTTTTAATATCTATGAATACAGCATATGAATTTATTGCCCCTTCCCCTATTTTATTTTCAATTAAATTATTTAACACACAAATTTGGCACCTTGTTCTTCTTTTTGCTCTAATGCCAGCCTGACTCTGCTTTATTATTTGACACTCCTTAACCTATTTTTCTACTTTTTGAACGACTATAATTGCTAATATCTTGAATGCTACATTTAAAAACGCCACTTTCTCGTAGTTATATCGTAATTCTACTCTTTCCCTGCATTATAAATTTGATGGATTCTTGCCATTTCATACTTTTTGATAGTATGTGTGTTAGTATATAAGCTATTATGTATGTTTTTGTATTCAATTATCCAAATTATTTGCAGATTCTTGAAACAGTTTCCCATTATTCTGTCTTCTGCCCGTTTTATTTTTTTTTTATTTTTATATAGACATTATTTTATTCAATGATAGATATATCCTCGTAAAATCCTTTTTGGCATTGCTATTGATTTCAATACTCCTCAGTTTGTTCTCCGTATAACATGTATCATTGTTGTCTCGTGACATATTTTAAAATAATTTTTTCATGCCTCTTTACTTATCATCATCCCTTTTATTTTTCTGTTTTTATTTTTTAATAGCTCTCCAAAACTCGGTTAAAATTTTGCTTTCTGCTACTTTTCTTAGTTTTCTTTGGTTTATTTAATTTTTGTATCTCTTATTATTCTATTTATGAATTTTGCGTCATTCTTTAATTTTTTTTTTACTCTTTCTTTCATTTTTAAAGTATTCAATGAATTTATCGATAATCCATATTTTTTGATAAATTATTGTGGAATCCTGTTTATCAATTTGCAATGATTTGTAGCTTTATAGATTTTATCATTTATAGTTCCTCTGCTACCTGTGTAATTACATCACGTAACCTGTCCTACTTTTTTGTGATAGTTATTCCATATGTATTCTCGCCTACTTGCGCGCTCTGCTTGCTAATTTTCCAATTATGCATATTTATAAGTTAAATCATTTTGATAATTATCATATGAACATATAAAATTTCTTATAATGATGATATAGTTCTTATATATTTATTAAAGTAGCTTATAATTCCTTTAGTCTCAAATTAAAAAAAAAATATTGAAATATATTTTAATTTTTTTTTATAAGCATATCAGATTTTTTTTATGCTGTTTTGAAAATATTTCTTTTAAAAAAACTTTTTATCTTGATAAAGATAGAAAATTAAAAAAAACGATTGCTTGGGCTAGGACTTTGGCCACATACACAGACGTGATGGATTGTGATTTTAAATAACAATGAATCAAACTTAACTGAGCACACACTACAGAGTGCATTTATATTGAACAAATGTGATACCTTTTTTTTGGGTTAACTCACTGGCTTTTTTTTTTAAATGTCCATTACTTTAAATACTTATGAAACAACTATAAAAAGTATAATTAACATATTACACATAACCGGACTTTTAAATAAATTTCATCGATCTATATTACATTACTATAAGATCATCTATATACCTATATTAGTACAATAATTCCGTCGATTGAATGTATTTATGCTCTTTACTTTTTTTTAACACTATTTACACATTTTATACAATGATTACCATTCTATTTGAAAAGTTTTTATAATATCTAGTGATTTCATGATTTTTTTCATTAGCTCAAGAGACTCCCTACTGTTGCGAATATTTTGACTGCGTAAATTCCAATGTTTGGTTATTATAAACAAAATTTTTCTACTCGATGCATTTTAAAATTAGTAAATGAAGTTTGAAAAATTTATGAGTCTTAAAATTTGTTACATTAAAGTAATTCATTATTTTTTTACAGGTATTCGATTTTAATTTTTTTTTTATAATCACATTTAATGTTATATTAATTTATGAAATATTGTTTTAAAGATATGGACAGTATAACATTAAACTTCAGCTAAATCTTATTTTTCAAAGAAGATAGTAAAGAAAAATTATTTAAATGTGTTGATTGTAAGAAAAGTTTTAAAAGATCGACACATTTAAATAGACATATATATTCATTTAAAAAAGGACTTAAAAAAAAGTTTGTAAAAAATGTTTTAAGGGTTTAAAAAGATATGACGGTTTAAAACGACATATGAAATGCCACAATGTAAAACAAATAGAACAAATTTTTGTTTAATTCATGAAATTTTTTTAATTGTCCATTATTTTTTACTTCCGTGGATACTTTGAAGAGCTAACGTTACTGCTAAATTTTGCAATACTGTATGATCAATATATTGGTACTAGTAGATACTTTTTTCTACCCTTATTTTATTTATCTTTTTTAATTACAATTATAATTTTAAAACATTTAGAAGTGCGTAATCTAAATGGAACCTAATTATAAAATCCTATCGATGAATTTATAATTAAGTTAAGTGAGTGAAAAGTGAGTAGTAGGTGATGAGGAGGCGAAGGGAAGATGGGCTTAAGCTGAAGAGGAGGTGCGGGG
>JAPYYV010012498.1:0-14608 GCA_030522625.1 Copidosoma aretas | reverse complement strand
CCGTCAGTGATACAGCTGTTGAAACAGATACTTACCCGAAATCCGTAAACTTTAGATCAATATGTAATTAAAATAAAATAAAATCAAAGCACATATAAAAAAATAACAAAATAGACTCTACCGCTAAACTGTTTATTGATAAATAATTTATATAGTAATTTAGAATGTTAGCAGAGTAGTCTATTGGGCTTCGGGATAACATACATAGGATAATTACACCATAAGACAGGAATCGGACAGAGCAACCGACTCATGGACATGGTGGAAAGAAAATCAGGCATGTGCAGACCATGATTACGTTGTAGTCTAACAAACTATAACTTAAATGTAATTGGCTAAGGATTACCAATCGAGAACAATGTTATTTTTCATACAAAATATGATAAGCACTATTCATCCGTGTATTATATTTACTACATAGGTATATTTTAATTTCGATAATGATGTGAATAGACTACGTTGGCTGAATAGCACATGCTTTTGACAACAGAGAAAACCAATTAGACTTTAGGGCAAGTTTGTTTTATATTTCTCTAACAGAAAATATGTGTAATAATACAATGCTTTACGACTACGTCTAAAAATAATCAACTTTGTGTTACTACGGCGGAAAACCAAAAACGTGACTAACAGTAATACCAAATTCAAATAAATCAAAACCCACGCACCTCAAACCAAATTACCAAATCAACTCGCCCGATTACAATGTTTATTAATAAATTATTTATCCACTAATTCAAAATAATTTCAACGAAAAGCATAAATATGAATCTCTAGCTCATTCAACCGTATAACCTAATATATTTTAACCTAATATCCGAAGGGAAAACAAATAATTAAAGTCAAAACTATTTATTGTTTTTAATAATTGGGTTATTTGAAGAATGGGGATACTATAATTATTTTAGTAGTAATGATAGAATCGTGTATTTTTAGTCAGTCGAGCAGAAAGTGGCATTAATGTAGGAAAAATTTTCGAAAAAAACTTTGTCACCCATGTATCAAGTTATACTTATCCGGCAAACAATATATGTAGATGTGGCTGATTACGCCGAAGTTTGACCGGTTATGATCCCATCTCAAATTTTGAAATAATAAGATGCAATGGAAATTAAATCATTCATCCATAGAATCTCATACTTATAAACCACTGATAGAAAATATTATATCAGTAAAACTTTTCAAAAAAAAAACATGAGAAAAGTGTAAAAATTCAGAAAATAATAATTTTTTTATTATGAAACTAAAAAATTAATAAAATCAAACAAATTTTAATTATTGTATAGAAAAGCTACAACTTACATATATTTTTAAAGTTTTGAACAACTTATTAAATTGTTTGACAGTTTATTAATGTAAATCAACAAATGTTCAAACAAATTTACAAATAAACAGTAATTTAATATTTAAATTAAAAGTGAGTTACAAACTTAAATATAGAAGGTATAGATGTAAAGCTAACCAACAGAGGTAGCTCGTAGATAAGTCGACACGGTACATAGCTCGTATCCTCGAGATCGCGAGTTTAAATCCAGTGGAAAAAGGTTTTTTCTTAGAAATTGAAAATTCACTTACGTTATTTATTTTTGAAGGGGGAAAAATTGGAAATCATTGATTCACTTCCCTGCATAACGGTCATATAGAAGTAAAACTTCAATTAAATCATTTTATGCATGGAAGGATGCCATCAATGGTTATCTTATATAATCCCAGAGTTACCATGAAAAATCTGGGGCTTGGCATGTGGAGCGCGCAGGGGGCGGAGCCCTACTAGTATTTTATATATATATATATATATATATATATATATATATTCATCAAGGAAACAATGGATTATTTTGTAAAATACAAACATAATCTAATCCTAAAATTGAAGCTTACGATGAAACAAAACAGTATATTTATGCATGTTATTTAGCTTTAATAGGAGCAGCATGGCGCTTAGAATAATATGCTTATTGCGGCAGAAGCCATAGCGTAGTTAATTTGCGCTTTATCAATAAATAATATTTAAAGAAACGAAAATTTCTAAATGTGTTGAGAATGATAAAACAAAGCTAACAGAATGGTTGGAATTGATAAAATAGATAAATTTTCTGAAAATTTTAAGTACGTAAACATTCATGAACATTATGTTTTCAATAAGATAAAGGATCAATGTGATAAGCGACAACGTTGTAGGAAACATAATGAAATAGGTAGATCAAATGTTGTTTCTCTAAAAGACCAAATAAGATTTTACCTGAAATTAATATTAAACAAAAAAATTGGTTGTACATCATTTTAAGATTCAAAAACATCTGAAGGTAAATTATACGATACTTTTAAAGAAACAGCAATATGTATGAATCTTATTGAACATGACTTACAAATTTTCAATATTTTTGAAGAAACAAGTGTTATCTCAATACCGAATGAATTTAGAAATTTTTTCGCATGGTTTTTACTTCCTAAAACATTCAAGGTGATAAGATATGGAAAAAATATTGTAAAAAGTTTACGGAAAATTTTGTAGAAAATAAAAAATCAACCTCTTTCTTATTCAAACAGTATTTTTGAATAATATAATAAGACTTGTAAAAACTATAATCTATGTATTGCAGAAAATATTTTTTTGGATGTGGAAAACAATCACGAATTAATTGAATACAGTTAGAAAATGTTCAATGATTTGTATCGTAAATTAAACTAGAAACAAAAGTATATTATGTGTACATGTTATTAAAATAAGAACGTTTTTATTATTGATAGTCCAATAGGATCTGGAAAAACATTTCATACAAAACTATAGTTTCTTATTTTATTTCCACAAAATTAAAAATTGTTTTAATGGCGTGGACAGGTATTGACTTAATTCCTCTTCCAAAAGATATAACAAGTATTAGAACTTTTCAAGTACCATTAGTTTTGAACAATATTAAATGTTAATTTTTTAGAATTTCAATTGGATAGAAAAAAAATTAAAGGAGTTAATTTAATTTTATTGGACGATGCTTTTATAATACCAAAGAAAGAATTAGAAAATTTTGAGAAAACTCAAAGAGATTTATGTGATGATGACAAACCTTTTGAAGGTACATTAATTGTTTTAGGAGGAGAATTCCGTCAAATTTCACCAGTTATTAAAAATAGATGTAGAAGCATAATAATAAATGAAACAATACAATCATCATATTTATGGAGATTATTCGAAATTTTCAAATCAAATAGAAGTGTTTGATCAAAGGATGCCAATTTTTTGGAAATGTTAAATATTAGAAACAGAATAATTAAAAAATTTTAAATTCCAGATCATTGGATAACTTTATACTTTTGCTCGATAATATTTGATAAAAATTAAAATTTAAATTTAAATAGTGTGATATTAAGTACGCTATTTTTTTTAATACAAATTTTTTAAATAATATGGAAGGAAGGAAAGTAAAGTATTACAGTATAAAATAAGCAACATACAAAGGAGTTGATGAATCTGATGATGATATTTATATTTATTTTCCGATAGAAATGTTAAAAACCATTCGGAAAGGTCTTCCCCCGCGTGAACTAAATTTTAAAATAAAAGCAATAGTTATGTTCATAAGAAATTTAAATAATAATGATGGACTTTGTAATGGTACACAATTAAAAATAACCAAATTATATAAATTTAACATTGAAGTTGAAATTATTACAGGTGAAAAAATTAGAAGTAAAGTTTTTATAAATCGATTCACTTTATCTTCTTTGAATAATACTTCTTTATATTTCGATTTACTTAGTAATCAATTTCCAATAGTATTATCATTTGCAATGATTATAAATAAATCTCAAGGTCAGAGTTTTGACAAAATAGGTCTTTACTTTAACAAGCCATCATTTTCTCATGGACAATTATATGTAGCATTGTCCAGATTCAAATGTGCAGAAAACATATACATACAATTACAGTCAAATGATAACAATATTATTGACAATATTGTTTTGGAAGAAATTTTCATTGATGGCAATTGAATATTTATTTTGTTCTTTAATGATATTATGTTTAATTAATTTTTTTTTTTTTATTTTCTATTTGAATGAGATTTTAAAAGTGGACTATGCCTGTATAATTGGTATCATTAAAGTGTTATTAAAATAGCCTATAAAGTATCATTTGTCATACAATGCCTCAGGTTACTTTAAACTATAATAATTTTTAGGCTACCAAGATAAATTGGGAAACCACTGTAAAAAAAGTTCCCTAAAATTAATACCGTGAGGTAGAATGAAAAAATCATTATAATAATAATTGTTTAAATTTGTACACTTATATATCGGTTTAAATCCTTTAGAACAAAATGTATAACACAAAAAACAAAAGAAAAAAATGAAAAACAAATATTAATAATTACAACTATACATATATATATATATATATATTTTTTTTTTTTTTTTTAAGTATAGATCAGTCTGTATCAGCTAACGTGCTTACATTTTGAAACCAGAGGGCTGATTTTGCTCAAATTAAAACTGGAATTTTCCTACGTACAGACGAGTAAAATGCTGCAAGTTGAGCTTGATTAACTTAAAATTAGATATCAAAACCCCGGTGAAACTTCGATCACTTTTTTTCCGTGGGCGAGAACATAAGGCCCTCCGTCAGTAAAACGATCGGGCCTAAAAATTATAACAATTGCGAAAACTTATAGATGACATGGACTTTTGTTTGGACCTGTACAACTATACAGATATACAAATAACATTATGCACTAACTTTCAGTCGATGAATCTTTAAAACAGTAAAGCTAGGCTTCCTGGAATTTTGAATAATCGTTTTTATCAGAGTTAACTTTATTATATATATTTTCTGTGAAATTCTTAAGAAAATTAACCGAGTTCAAAGTAGAATAAGTCCTTGGGAACTAGTTGGCAACGGCCTCTCCATAAGAGTCCATGTATAACCGTAAATCTTTGCGATTTAATTTCTCTGAAACTATGAAACTAGGACCTCTAAAATTTGAACATTTTATGTGTAGTGATGAAATAAGTGTGATATCATTTTTAGAAGAATTTCTAAAAAAAACGAAATATCTCGATAACTTCCTTAATTATCCAAATTATTGGCAGATTTTTGAAATCCCGCACGATTTGATCTTCTTTTGCCGCTTTTCCGTTTTCCCTAAGATTTCCTGTGATTTATTAATCGATATATCCTTGGTAAGATCCTACTGGATTGATCTGTTGTTTTTTTACTCTCATTCTTCCAATTTCTGTAAAACTTTCATCGTTGTTGCCTTTTAAAAAATTGTTAAAATGATCTTCTCATGACTTTATTTTTATCTTCTTGTTTTTTCTCTTTGGTTTAAATTTCCCAATTGCTTTCCAAAACTTATTTAAATAATCTTGGGTGTACGGCAGTGTAAGAAATTCATACAAGAAGAAAACGGCTAATACTGCCTATAAATTCCATTTATTCATAAAACACCTGTATATAACAAACAGTGTCGACGTTTTGGCTATCTGCATACATAGCCCTTTTCAAGACTAACAATATATACAGGGCATCTCTTCAGTAGAGAATTATCAACAAAAACAATTCGATGAATCTATCGTTAAAACTCCAAAAGAAGTATGTAAAAAATTTCTTTTTCTGTTAATATACATTTTTGATAAAACGCTATGGGATTCAACAACATCATTTCCTCATGTATTATAAGTAAATGATGTTGTTATTAACTCCAATAGCTTTTTATCAAAAACATATATTAACAGAGCTTCCAGCTTTGCTGGTGCATCTCATTTTCTCTATTTTCTTTGAGTTGGTAGTCACTGTATCTTTCTTTTACTAGCAAAGACAGTATAATACTTTATCTTTTCCAAATCTTTTTTCATACTGGCTAACTCCTCGACATTATATCTTAGCCTACCTACTTTGTTTTGCCGGTGGCCACTGTCTTTCTCCTTGTCATAATTTTGTATTGTTTTTCCGCACTTCCTGCACACTTCTTCTCGTCATAAACGTCCGCCATATTTTATGCTCTTTTTTTCTCTTAATCACCTTTGAATTCGTCTTACTTTTACTTTCACAAAAACTTATTTTTATCACTAACACTGACACAGTACTATCCTGAACGGAGATGTCTGTTCTTTACTTTATTATAATAAATAATGTCCTGCTACATCGGGGATCCGTTTCGTTCCAAACTACCTCTCGCAACGTGCGCTCGTCAAACGAGCGCAATCTACCTTTCTTAATTAGTGATAAGGCTCTTTTTTTTTACTTTTTAATCATTATGTCTTTCACTCGACATGGAGAAAAGTATTAATCGAAAAGTCATTGTACAAACTGAGAATTTCGTGAAATACGACGTGAACATAAAATACATTGACAGTATCAATTTAAGCGATACTGCCATGGCAAGTCCCAACTTTTCTTATGAATTTTTAATCTTCATAGTACAATTAGGCATAATAACCATATCCTAAGTAGAATTTTAGTACATGCACAATTTTAATGCGCCTTCAGGCATAGTAAAAGCTTATATGTAAGAAAGTACACATCCATAAAACAGTTATACAGCATGGCGACATCGTGAATTACACAGTGTTACGTTCAGGACTGCGATCTAAAGTAGTTGATTTATCTACTTCGGAGACGAATGTTCGACTACTATGACTCGGCGATAATACCTTAATAGGCTTTGGCACTTACAAGGTAACTTAGTTGGCTAAGTTTCCTCGTGTTTTTATTTATGACATTATTATTAATAGCATGAGAACCAGGTGACCTGGATCGCTGACATTCTTCGCATTTTAATTATCAACATTATTATCAATAAAATGAGAACCATCATCTGGTGACGCAGATCACTGAGTTTCTCCGCGTTATAATGAATCACATTTTTATTGATAACATAGATTTAATACCAGGTGACCTAGCTCGCTGAGACTCATCGAGTTTTCAATAGTCCCGTTATTATGTACAACATGAGAACTAATCCCAGGTGATCTAAAGCACTAACTTCTCTCGCGTTTCAATTGATATGATTATGATCAATTGCGAAAGAACCGATTCCAGGTGACCCAGTACGCTGAGTATTCTTCTATTTTAATTAATAACAATATTACTAATAACATAAGAACTAATACCATGTGACCCAGATCGCTGACATTCTGCACGTTTCAATAAATAACATTGTTATTAATAACATAACTAATACCATATGACGCACTGCGCTGAGATTCCTCGTATTTTTATTAATAATATTATTATTAATGACATAAGAACTAATACCAGCTGACCCGGAACGCTGAGTTTTCTTGCGTTTTATTTCATCACATTTTTATTCATGACATAAAATTGAATATCAGGTGACCTAGTTCGCCGAGATTCCTCGAGTTTTGAATAGTCACGTTATTATCTACAACATAAGAACTAATACCACGTGATCTAAATCACTAACTTCTCTTGCGTATCAATTAATATGATTATAATCATTAGCGAAAAATTTGATACCAGGTGACCAAGTATGCTGAGGTATATCGTATTTTTATTAATAACATTATGACTAATAACATAAAAACTAATACCAACTAACCCGGATCGCTGACATTCTGCGCATTTCAATCAATAATATAACTAACACCGTGTCACCTAGTGCACTAAGATTCCTCCTATTTTTAATAATAACATTATTATCAATAAAATGAAAATTAATACCAGGTGACCTAGTTCGCTGAGATTTCTCGAGTTTCAAATAGTCACATTATTATTGACAACATAAAAACTTATACCGGGTTACCTTAAGCACTAACTTTTCTCGCGTTTCAGTTAATATGATTATGATTAGTAACGAACAAAGAAATACCAGTTGACTCTGTTCGCTGAGATTTCTCGTGTTTTTAATAATAACATTATTCTTAATAACATAATAACTACTACTAAGTGACTCGGATCGCTGATATTCTACGCGCTTTGAATAATAAAATTGTTAGTAATAAGATAATAACTTATACTAAGTGACCTAGTTTGATAAGTTTACTCGCGTTCTAATGAATCATATTACAATTATTAACTTAAGAACTAATCCCAGATGACATGAATCGCTGAAATTCTTTGCGTTTTAATTATTAACATTTTTTTTTTTATAATACACGAACTAAAACCTGTCGACACAGTTCGCTGACACTCTTTACGTTTTTTTTAGTACTATAAATAAGAGTAACATAAGAACTAATAATACGTGACCTAGTTCGCTAAGTATTATAGCGTTTTAAATAGTTACATTAGTAATAACAACATAAAAACTAATTCTAAATGACCTAGAGGGCTGACTTTTTGCAAGATTCAACTAATTATATTATAATTAATAACGTAAGTTCTCATACTAATGGACCTAAATCGCAGACACTCTTCGCGTTTTGATTAACAACTTTATAAGTAATAACATAAGAACTAATACTAGGTGACCTAGTTCAATAAGATTTCTCGCGTTCTAACGAAACACATTATAATTATTAACTTAAGAACTAATCTTAGATGACGTGGATCGCTGACGTTCTTTGCGTTTTAATTAATAACATTATTTTTTCATAACACACAAACTAAAACCAGTCGACACAGTTTGCTGACACACTTTACGTTTTCATTATTACTATTATTATTAGTAGTAACATGAGAACTAATAATACGTGACCTAGTTCGCTTAGTTTTCTTGTGTTTTTGATAGTACATTATTATTAACACAATCTACTTATGAACACTAACAAATAAACAACATTATTAATAACATAAAAATTAGTTTCATCTGACTCAGTGCACTGAGTTTCGTCGTGTATATATACTTTTATAATTATCAATTACATGATAACTAATACCAGGTGACCCAGATCGCTGACAATCTTCTCTTATTAATGAAAGAAATTATTATCAATAACATAAGAACTAATCCCAAGTGACCTAGAGCACCGACTATTTTCAAGGTTAACATAATGATATTTTAATTATTAACGTACGAACTCATACCAGGGGAACCAGATCGCTGACAATGTCCGCGTTTTAATTAATAACATTATTATTATTATCATAAGAACTAATACCAGGTGGCCTAGTTAACTATGTTTTGTAATGTTTTTATTATTACTGTTAATAATAAAAACATGTGAACTAAAATCAAAGGACTTGGATCACTGACATTTCTTGCATCTTAATTTATAACATTATTTTTGATAACATGAGAAGTAATACCAGGTGACCTAGTTTGCTAGCGTTTTAAATAATCACATTATCATTTACAACATAAAAACATTTACGAAGTGACCTAGAGCGCTGACTCTTTTCGAGGTTTAATTAATATTATTATAATTAATAACGTAAGAACTCATACCAGAAGACCCGGATCGCTGACATCCTTCGCGTTTTTAATAATAACATTATCATGAAGAACATAAGAACTAATTCTAGGTAACCTAGTACGATGAGTTCTATTGCGTTTTAATAAATCACAATATAATAAATAACTTAAGAACTTATACCAGATTGAGTGGATCGCTAAAATTCTTTGGGTTTTTATTCATAACATTATAAATAATAACATAAGATCTAATAGATCGTGACCTAGATCGCCGAAATTATTAGTGTTTATATTAATACATGGTTATTCAATAACACAAGAACTAATACCAGGTGACCCGGCTCGCTAAAATTATTGGCGTTTTAATTAATATAACTACTATAAATAACATAAGAACTAATCCCTGTTGGCCCAGATCGTTGACATTTTTCGCATTTTAGTTTATAACATGATTATTAATAACACTATAACTTATACCCGGTGACCCAGTGTGCTGAATTTTGTCGTGTTTCTATAATTTTATTATTATTCAAAACATGAGAAGTTATAGCAGGGGACACGGATCACTGACATTCTGCGCGTTTTAAATAATAACATTATTATTCATTACATAAGATCTAATACCTGGCGATACAGATCGCTGATAATCTTCGCGTTTTGATTAATAATATTATTACAAATAACACATAAACTAATACCTGGTGACCCGGATCGCTGACGTTCTTTACGTTTATTTATAACAACGTAAGAATTAGTACGCGGTGGAATGGATCGCTGAGATTTATCGCGTTTTAATTGATATCATAAATTTTTAATGAGACACGACTTAAAACTAGGTGACACAGTTTGCTGACACTCTTAACGTTTTGATAAATATCAATATTATTAATTAAATAAGAACTAATAATAGATGACCTAGTTCGCTGAGATTCTTAGCGTTCTTATTGGTATATTATTATTAATAACTCATGAACTAATTCTAGTTGCCGCAGATCGCTGACATTCGTCGCGTTTTAATGATAAACAGCATTATTAATAACATAAAAACGTATTCTAGTGCACTGGTTTTCGTCGTATTTTTAAAATAACATTATTATTAATAACATGAGAACCAATACTAGGTGACCCTGATTATAGACATTTTTCGCGTTTTAATTATTGAATTTACTACTAATAACATAAGAACTCATACCCGGTGACACGGATCGCTAAATTTTGTCGTGTTTCATAATTATATTATTATTCAAAATATTAGAACTTATACGAGGTGCCCGGATAGCTATCACTATGCGCGTTTTAAATTATAACATTATTAATAATATCATAAGAACTAGTACTAGGTGACCCAGTGCGCTAAGTTTCCTCTTATTTTTATTCATAATATTATTAATAATCTTGAGAACCAATACTATGTGACCCTGATTTCCGACATTCTTCGAGTTTTGATGAATGAATTTACTATTAATAACATAAGAACCCAATACCCGGTGACCCTGATCGCTGAATTTCATCGTATTTTTATAATTATCTTATGATTTAAACATTAGAACTAATACCAGGTGACCCGGTTGGCTGATACTATCCACGTTTTAATTAAAAACATTATTATAAGTATGGTAAGAACTAATACAAGGTGACCTAGCCTGCTAAGTTTTGTCGTGTTTTTATCAATACTATTATTATTAATAACATAAGAACTAATACCAAGGGACTCGGATCGCTGTCAATTCTCACACCTTAATTCATAACATAAGATGAATAATCTCATTATTATTTACAACATAAAAACTTATACTAAGTGACCTCGAGCGCTGACTCTTCTCGAGATTAAATTAATATTATTAAAATTAATAACGTAAGACCTATAACCAGAGGACCCAGATCGTTGACATCCTTCGCGTTTCAATTAATAACATAAAATCTGATGGATGGTGACCCAGATTGCTAACATTCTTCGCGTTTTGATTGATAAAATTGCTATTAATAACATAAGACCTAATACCAGGTGACCCTGATAGCTGACATTCTGCTCGATTTAATTATTAACATTATTATAAATTTCATAAAATCTAATACTAGGTGACCCGGATGGCCGACAGTTTTCTCATTTTTATTTATAACATTATTATTGATAACACTAAAACTTACAAAGATGACCTAGTTTGCTTAGTTTTCTTGCTATTTAATTAAGTACTTTGTTAATACCAAAACAAGTTATTCCAGGTTACCTAGTTGGCTAAGTTTTATAGCGTTTTGAATATCTAAATTATCATTTACAACATAAAAACTTATACTTAGTGACCAAGAGCGCTGACTCTTCTCTAGATTCAAATAATAATATTAAAGTTAATAACGTGAGAACTTATACTAGAGGACCAAGATCATGGATATTCTAAGCGTTCCAATTAGAAATATTATTAATCAAAACAAACGAAGTAATACCAGGTGACTTAGTGCGCTTAATTTCGTCAAGTATTTATAATTTAATTATTATAAATAACATTGGAATTAATTACAGGTGACCTGGATCGCTGACATTTTCCGCCTTTTGAATAATAACATTATTACAAATATCATAAGAAGTAATACCAGGTGACCTAACTCGCTGAGTTTCGTCATGTTTTTATAAATACTTTTATTAATAACATGAGAACTAATTTCAGGCGACTCGGATCGCTAACATTTCTCGCGTCATAATTTATAACATCATTTTTGATATCATAAGAAGTAATTCCAGGTGACCTAGTTTACTAAGCTTTCTAGTGTTTTGAATAAGCACATTATTATTTACAAATTAAAATCTTATCCTAAATGACCTAGAGCGCTGACTCTTCTCGAGGTTTAATTGATATTATTATATTTAATAACGTAAGAATTTATACCAGGGGATACGGATCGCTGACATTCTTTGCGTTTTCATTAATATCATTATTATTAATAACATAAGAACTAATACGAGATTAAGTGGATTGCTGACATTCTTTGCATTTTAATTAATAACATTATAATTAATAACATAAGATATTATGGATGGTGAACCAGATCGCCGATATTCTTCGCGTTTTGGTTGACGAAATTGCGATCAATAAAACAAGAACTAATACCAGGTGATTCAGATAGCTGACATTCTACGCGATTTAATAATTAACATTATTGTAAATTTCATAAAACCTAATACTAGGTGGCCCGGATGGCTGAGATTTTTCTCATTTTTATTTATAACATTATTATTGATAAAACTAAAACTAATAAGGGTGACCTAGTTTGCTTAGTTTTCCTCCAATTTAATTAATTACTTTATTAATACCGAAATCACTAATTCCAGGTTACCTAGTTAGCTAAGTTTTCTAGCGTTTTGAATAACTAAATTAATATTTACAACATAAAGACTAATACCAGGTGATCTTGTTCGCAGAGTTTCCTCTCGTTTTTATGGATATATTACTATTTAAAACATAGGAACTAGTACTCGGTGACCCGTACAGCTAATATTTTTCAAGTTCTAATTAAAACATTATTATTATCAACATAAGAACTATTACCCAGTGTGCTGAATTTCGGGGTGTTTTTATAATTATATTATTATTAAAAAGATAAAGACTAATACCAGGTGACTTTAATTGCTGACATTCTGCGCGTTTTAATTAATAATATTATTACTAATTACTATATCGGTGTAGCCTTTGTACGCTTGCCGCTGCGAATGATTCGTACACGATATCCGCAAGCGGGGAGAGAGGAGCGCCGAAGAGTGGGAGCAGAAGGGACTTGGTACGAAAAAGGCGAGTTAGTCGAGCTTGGGGAGCGATGAGAGTCGGCACCTCGTAACCGTGATCACGTACTCCGGGTGACGAGGGAAACTATATCAGGGTAGACTAGGTAGCCTAGTCGGCGGCCGTGGCTAGGTACTCTGGTGCGCAGAGGGACTAGCCCGGACGTGCAGCGGATACATATTGTGTGAAAACGACGTGCGTAGGGGTTTAAGCCTAGGAAAGCCGTACCGGAGGCTGCGTGCGACGCATGTGTTGTCCCCGAGGATAGACTGTTTGTACTGTGGTACAACGAACGATCCCAACGAGTAAACCGTGGTATCCGTTCTTCAGGGTATCGGCAAGGATACACCCAGACCAGTTATCGACGATACGCTCCGGTCGTCTTGACAAATTGGCTGGCTCGCAGGGACGCTTGCCAGTTAAAAGGCCAAGATCACCGGGCCTTACAAGAAAGCGTCTCCAAAACCGACGCACCAAGCAGACGCACGAGCTCCTGGAGTTTTCGGAGCAAACGCCAGAAACAGAAGCACCAAGCAAGCACGTGGGTTTCTGCAGTGGCCCGAAGCGAGTGTCGAGAGGAATGTCTCTAGAAGAAAGCGCGAGACGCCACGTCATTGTAAGTACGTTGGCTTCTATTGTAATAAGGGAAGCGGCCCTGCTATAGATGCGTGCGTATTAGCTCGCGTTGATCTGCTCGCGACGGGAATAGCGTTGTATTTTTGATTTGTACACGTTCGTACGTCTACTCTCACACGCACACACACCTGCTCTTGGTTGTACTATTTTAGTTTCGATTCAGTTAAGTCAGATATGAATTAATAGTAATACGAGTTACGGTCTTTCGTGTACCTGAGTGTGTATGACGTATTACCCTCCCGCCCCATACCTGTAGGCAGTGTTCCGGTGGGAGCCTGTATTGTTGGGACTGCGGTGCAATGGGTGCCCGCACAAGCTGCAGGTAGGAGAAGCAGGTCCGCCGTGGCCTGCGTTATTTACGAGGCGTGTCACCGAGGGTTTTTGGGCATCACAGGACCGATCGAGGATAATAGCGGCAGGGCGACGGCCTTCGTCCTGTTCCCTTATGATCCCCATTCCCCCGCGTATTCACCCCGTAACATGGCGCCCTACAAAATTACCTACGGCAGCTTAGCCTAACGTAGGTCGTGCAATACGTGGCAGACAGCGTATAGGTCGTGCTCGTAAACAAAACGTTCATTGTTTTTGTGCTGGTTTTTGAGTCCCTGTCGACTTTTCAGACTCGAAAACTCTTGTGAACGAGTACAAGAGAAGAGAAATAAACTTTCGTGTTAGAATTTCATTCTTCGAGCAGATACGAACAGTATTTCGTACAGCTTGTATATATATAAGTATATTTATTATTTTAGACAGCTTTTAAATAAAACAATACTGTGTTGCTCTGAAATAAGAGATTTTATTCATTAATTACATAACAAATATAAAATTATTTAACAAGAATGAGTTTACCTGAAATTAGAGAAACGACATTTAAAGTTTATTCTTTAG
>JAPYYV010012497.1:0-10280 GCA_030522625.1 Copidosoma aretas | reverse complement strand
TGTAAAAGCTTTTTTTAAAAATGCATTGGCCTATTTTTTATTACAATATAATGCGTAGAAGCTTCGCTTCTGTCACGCGTCCGACGTGCGCATTTTTTTCATAGTAGGAGCTTTTATGTGTGAAATTGAGATGAGGAGAGGTTACAAAAGTGATAAGGTATTTTGACTATATTTTTTTAATTTCCTCATTAAAGAGTGAAGCAGTATTAGCTTGAAACTTTCATCTAGTATGAGTTCTGGAAACAAAAAGTGAGCCATTTTCGGCAGGAATACTCATGTCCAAAAAGATTACAAAGTTGAATAATTACGTTTATTAGAAACTATATTCTTCAGAATACATTCTTACGTAAAATGCCTTTAGAAAGACGTAAGATGAGAATGTATTCAAAATTTTTTATTAAATAAAATACAAGTCTAAACACTAATTGATAAACTATACGATGTGACTGATAGGTTTTATACTGACATTTGATTGAAACGAAAATTAAGGATACATATAGATATTCACGCGCAAAGTGCGTGTCAATGAGATCTAGTACTCTAAAAGAGCAATATACATTTCATAATAGTGACAGTAATAAGCTTAAGGAATTTAAATGCAGAGTATGTATGTATTCCGATACAATCGAATTTTGATGAATATTCAATTATTGTCTAAGGTCGCACTCATGAATTCAACAATTCATAGATTTAATTATTTAAATGATCAAAAGAATCCAACTTTCTATGTTTAATATCTACCACTAAGTCCATAAAGCCTAATAGCTGGGTTGCTAGCTAGCTTTGAGTAAAAATTTACACCCTCCATTAGGTACCTTTGGTTTTTCTTACATATTTTATGTGCTGTATCTAAATCCGTGAGGTACCGATCTCTAAATCTCCGCAGTTTTTTTTATCAACAAATTATTTAAACAATTTATAAAAAATAACGATTTCGCACTGTAAAAAATTTTATAATGTATTTTGAGTCATTTTAAGCAGAAAAGTTTTCTTGACATTTTTTCGTAAGAGCTGTTGTTCTGGAGTAAAAAACTCTCAAAGTTTCGAAAAACCAGTAGTTAGCTGATTTTGATTGCCTATCACTCAAAGCTCGTTTGACCGATTTTAACTCAACGCCTCTTATAATGTGCGCCAATTACTGTAAATCAATATTGTTTTAACAGTTACCCCCTACTTTTCAGGGATCACGCAAAACATGAGACACATGCAGAGTGTTTCTTAGACCGATGCTGCACTGGTCTGTATACATATATTTTATTATTATTATACATAGATTTTTTTTCTTCAAAACTACAGCTCTTACAGAAAAATTTCAGAACAACTTTTCTGCTTGAAATGACCCAAAACATATTATAAAATTTTTTACAGCACGAAATTATTATTTTTCATAAATTGTTTAAATAATTTGTTGATAAAAAAAACTGCGGTGTTTTGAAGATAAGTACCTCACGGATTAGGATTCAGAACTTAAAAATACGTAAGAATAACCAAAGGTACCCAATGGAGGGTGAAATTTGTACTCAAAGGTAGCTAGCAGCCGAACTGTAAACTCTATTGCAAAAATCTATTTCTGCCTTTATTTAACGAACTTCATAATTTAAATTTTTTCTTATCTAATAACATCACAAACTGTAAATCCAAAACATTAATAGTGTTTAGTAAATAAAAAAATTATTCTTAAGCACGAAAAAAGTAGGGGGCCTCAAGTGGTATATTTAATATGAATAAGCATGATATTTATCTTCTTTTATCATGCTACTCCAAAATTGTGAGCATCTCCGACCTTTTCACCATTTACTGTTTAGCGAGCAGCTAACTTAAAATGACGCTGATTTACTGGTAAACCTTTCAACAGACCGCCATTCTAATCGTTCTAGATAAAATACCATAGTTTGTATCCGCAAGAAATGCAATCTGTATGAAAAGTTAAAGAACGGGAGAAGAAAATGCATTTTATTGAATAAAAACATTAAGCTCTTTTTTTAAACTTATAGGATTATAAAAAGTTTTTTAAATTATAATTTTTGTTCCAATCCGAATTTCATACTAAAAAGATACGAAGTTAATGCATATGTAAGGAGTAAAAATTTTTGTCTCAAATATGCTATAGAGGTTAAAAAAGTTGTTACGAGTCAAATAGCTTATATTTCCTAATTGTTTGTAGAAATTTTAATAACAATCTAAGAAACAAATTTTCAAAAAGGGGCTGGAAATTTTTGAATAAAGCCAAATTTAATCATACAAAAACAACTGCAATAATGCCTGGATTTTTGACTTAGATGCATTGGTGAACTTTTGATCGGATGAAAACGTGTGGCTTTATTTGAATTTATATATCAAAATTTTTCAAAAAAAAAGTTTTTTCAGCTCTTGCGCCTTCTAGGGCAAAAATTTGAATTAAATGTCTAAAAAAATATCTACTTTTTCGTTGTGTAAAAGCAAAATTCTCTAAAGTTAAAATTCAGAGAGCTAAAGGGAAAATATGTGCGTCGAAGTAAAATGTAGGTTCGTATAAAACCTGGTAAGATTGGCGCAAATCTAAAGCATCTTACACAATTTCACCGCACATAACGCCTTAAGTCTTAATAAATGAGATTAAACTTTGAGAGAATGTAAACTCAGTTACAATAGACTCTTTCCTGAATTTTCAGATAAATTTTAAGATTAAATACGCGGATAAATGCTTGCTAAAAATACTTGTTATCATGCGTAGGTCCTTATCAAAAGCAGTTAGTGAGTAGAAAGTAAGAATGGACTAACTCGAGACAGCTGAAGCAACTCCGAACAAACAAGCATTCTGAGAAATATAAATTTCAGCAAAAGTAATCAAAAAATTTTGAAAGAAACGATCTTGATAACGGTAATGTAATTGTTTTAAATTATTTTGTCATCAAATAAATTTATATCTCTTTGTATTAAACAAATATATATTAAGCGCCCTTTCATAATATCATGTAGATTTTGCACGAATTGTACAAAAATTAGTATGGCTGATGGACCTACCTTGTCTTCTCGTACCATGTGTTTTTCTTCTATTGTAAAGAATATGAAGATATTCTACTATTTTTTTAAGAGTAAATAATATTTTTTGTAAGTTTTCCTCTTTCAAAAAAGCAAGGTAAACCTTTTTATCTTTAGAAAAGTATGAATTTGCAATTCAATCTGTTGTAAAATGTAGGTTCTCTTTTAACTCCGTAAAAGATCAGAGCATACTTTCATACTTTAATAAAGATATCAATTGTCTTTTTGCTCTTTTACCGAGAGTATTTTCACAAATTCCCTCTTTTGAATGGTTGAAAGAGTGTTTTTATTTATAAAAAATTTAATCATAAAATTTATTCTCTTGTTAATAAGATAAAAATTTTTTTTTATTTTATTTTTTTTACTAAATAGTACTTTGCACCTTCGGTAGAAAAAATGACTACTGCCACTCTGGCACTAACGAACGAAAATCACGCTCTTCAGGCGCTGAAGTCGTACTTTATGCCCTAGTCTTCAACAATATGTAAAAAATTTCATCATTAGCTCATGTAGTCTTGCATTCTTTTGGTAACCTATAATATACGTCTAATATACAGAAAAATCGGTTTTTTTGTTTTTTTTTTCGGTTTCGTCACCCTTAACAAATTTTTTTTGCCTAACTATTTTGAATTTAATTTGTCCAGCTTATTACAAGTAACAGATTTCTCAGTAGATTCCTCGGAATGATTTTTAAATGCTACTCCCTTTAATGCTGTTGATTTACAAAAAAAAAAATAAACTGATTTCTCAGTTTTTTGCTTTTTTTAGTACTTAGTTGTCTTATTTTTTAAATTTATTCATCTAGCATCCTGTAAGTTGAAATTCAAACTGTTTTTCTAGGTAGGCGTAGTATGCATCATAGACTTTACTAACTTTTGAAAAGTTCCGCTGACTTGTCATGTTTTTAGAAATTATACTTATTTCAGAATAATTTTAAAATCTTAACTGGTTAAAGTCTGTCAATGATTTTTGAATGGTTTTACGTGATTTAAAAGGTGCAGATTATGCAAACATTTTCAGGAGTGCGCAGTTTCTAAATGAATCACACAGCTCGTATGCTTTTAAATTGTATAAGTAGAAAATTATCACTTTTATTAATTAACTTAAAAGAATTCTCAATCTACCTTAATTTATTAGTTGATTAAGCTCATGGAGAGCAAATAAAATTTAATACCTTATTATTGCTTTGATTCCCACAATTTTAATAATAAATTATAGTAACTGTCCAAATGCTACTACATATTACGAATCCTTTCAATACAAATATTCGTAAAATTTAGTTTATTTGTACGTTATTCAAGCATATGAATTAATAATATAATAGTTTATGTATTATAACAGAGCAATATAATTTAAAAAATTTTTTTAAATACGTCAAAGATTTCTGAAAAGTAGTTAAATTGTTTATGACAAACAAAAAATTCATTTCTTGCATTTTTTTTATTTATTTTTTATTTTAAAAACACGTACCTCTTAATTTTGTTGATTACAATTTCAAAATATAATCTTTTAATCACTAGAGTTTCGAAAATGGTACTTTTCCAAGCGTACTTTCAGGAAGCTAAAACTTTGATTTCATTAACGCCCAAAGTAACTTTTTCAATAAATTTAAATAAATCAAGGTAAGTGACATATCACGATATCGAAAAAGTGTAGTAGTCCTCCATGCTATTTCTTTTATAGTGTCTTAAGAAAGCTTAGGTTAACGTCAAATTACCCCGACATCACTTCAACTTATCGTCATATCGCTTACCACGGTTGAACCCCAACCCATACTGAAGAACATCGTCACAGTGTTATGACCTAGCCGTGGAACGCAACCCGTTAGAGCGTAGATGGCGCTATTGATCCTCATAATTGTCCCAGAAGTGGATTTGTTGTTTGGTTAGGTACGGAACTACCAGGCAATGGCCGTAAAGACCACTTGGCTCCTGGAGAGAATGGTTCGAGTAGTGTGGGTCCTATAATGACCAGGAGCTGATGTCTTGGTCTTGAAGCACTTGTAAACTCAACGATTAGTTTTACTTGCACTCGAGTTTACTTGAAAGTACGAAAACTACAGAGGCTTTAACATACCTGGCAGTATTCTCGGAGTGGTCTCCACAGAAAAGATTAAAGCTCTCGACTGACCCCTCTAGGAAATCCAGGTCATATTATACCCCGCGATTTTCTTCGAGTCAGGATAGGTTAGGGATTCGCCTTGGAATCCCGCGGGCGGAATTCATGACTGGACTTGCTGGGAGCTCTTTCCCCGCTTTCTTTGAAGCGAGGGTTGTCATTGCATGTCTGTTCTTACCCTACGTTCCGCTACATTGCTACCCGTGAATCCTTTCTAGAGAACGTAATAAGCAATACATAACATGAAAGCTTGTGAAATCCTGAACAGATTAGCATTTCAGGGCTCCGAGATAACAGACCATTTTTTCGAGTTATAAACGATTTGGAAATCATACTAGCCCGAAGCTTGTGCTACAGCGCAGAGCAGTACAAAGTTATCTCACTCAATTGCTGCTCAAATTTTTTTTTCTTCAATATTTTGATTTGAAATTTCGTACACACGTTCGTCAAAGGTGAATGCATGATAAGGCAGTAGTCAATTTCAGTTTTTAAGAAATTTGTAACTCACTTTTGTCAATTAAAGTTTTGATTTTAAGGTTACTATTTTTTCAGGAAAACCACATAATTTAGCAATTTTTGACAAAAGTTATGAGATACTGGAGAATCTGATATACGTACGTAAATTTTTTGGGCCTAGTTCATTGAGTATTTTGTAAGTACTGGCGTACTGAAAATAACGTGGTGATAAGTGCCCAAAGATTCTTGTGATAAGTTCGGCTACTCGCTGGAGACTTCTTAATTTGAAATTCAAGTAAAGCTAATCGTTCTTATAAAAGAGCACTAAGAAAATGATGCAAATATAAAAATTAACTTTTAATGCTAGTAGTATGACTGTAGAAAAAATTAATCAAACGATTTTATGTTTCTGATAGCTTTGAGCATTAGAAATACATTTTTATTACCTTTTTTTTTATACATAAAGCAATATGATCTAGTCCTAGCTTTTGATTTCACAATTAATAAATCACAAGGGCAAAGTTTTGGCACTGTTTAGTATCGCGTTAATATTCTGGGTAATTAAAACGCGTACCGTGAAGGCTGTCATTGCGCAATCAACGGAAGAGGTCAACTAATAGTGTTATTTTGATTAATTAGTTGCCTTTTATCTTTAGAACTGACCTCTCTTTCTTTTGCGGTGGCTAGACCACGGCTCTGTTAGTCCAATCGGCGCTTAACTTACTCTCTTGCCTTTGAGAATCTGACTAGGTAACATCATTTACATCAAATATGAATAAAATTGTCGTATAAGTTGTCGAAAGAGTTCGTTCATCGTTTTCGTTGTACGTTTAGTCAAGTCTCCTGTTCGTTTTGCACGGCTCCTTTCATTTCAGCAGGTATTTTTTGTGTCGTTTCAATAGTCAGTCGCTCGTTTTACAAAATCTTCATGAATTCAATTATTGTTCATTACTTGCCAATTTATGATTTTCACACAAGATAATCTTAATCCAACCTGCTCTGTAAATATGTAAATAGCCGTACATCTGATAAATATCTTGAACCAAATTTATTTGCTTTTTCTGCTGTTTTAATACACAATTTAATATCCAATCAGTGCTACATTTATAGATCTTATAAGTAATATTTTATTGTGTCATTAAAATTGGTTGAGATTCCACTAAAAATTTTCGTAGCAGAGCGTGCATAAGAAGAATAAGGTGAAATTTTATTGGAAATTTAACCAAGCCCTCTTAATATTTTCTTTTCTGTTTTAAATTTACATTGTAACAGATGTTGTTCGAGAAAGGGAGAGGTAGTCGAAAAGTTCCTGCTGTTTACATCTTGAGTCAATGTTGCGCGGCCTTTGCAAATCCGTTCCCGCTCTCTGGGCCCAGAGATTGGTATCAGGGTTCCTTTCACAGGCAGTGACTACACAGAAGGTACCTACGCTGAAAAAAATTCAGTGCATTAGCTAACCTCCAATATGAGTGACAATAGCGTCCACCTTTGATGCGGCTGCTGCTCTGACACAGAGTAATGGTGGTGCTTTGCATACGGCACTACTGCTCCGACTGCTTTGCATAGACACCATACCATACTGTCGAAGTACCAAGAGAGAAATTTAGAAGTATTTATCATCAAACTTTTATAGGGTAAAATATTTTGATACTGACGAGCTATTGCATGTCTATTTTAGAAATAAATTTGTCCTTATTCCGTAGTGCAGCACTTCGAATATAATGGAAATGCTTCAATACTCAATACATATGACGAAGCTTTAGATTCCCAACTTGGATGTGCACAGCCTCTGAAAACATCGAACACAGAGAGCACTAAGCTTGGAGCGTCACACTTCAACATTTGGCGAAAAAGTGCCTAAATTGAAAGCTTTGGAAGCCTGGGAGACAATCGAAGCAACATACGCGCATGGTGCGGTGAGCGAGCTAGCGCGCGCTTTATATCTATATATACATACATTCGTACGATTCAAATACCGCACGATTAATACACTTAAAATATTAGGCTCCAGCGCTTCCAAGTTGCTTTTTCGCTCAATGTTGAAGTCTGACGCTTTAAGCTTGGTGCTCTCTGAGTTCGACGTTTTTGGAGGCCGTATACATCCAAGTTGGGAATCTAATACTTCATCTTATGTATAGGAGCCTTTTAATCGTATCCAAAGTGCTGTACCATGATATTGAAATTGTAATTTATCAAACTTCGGATCGTACCGTTACGAAAAACATCGAGAAGCTTGCCTTCGTAAATTTCGAAGTCTGACACTTCTAAATTGAAGCCAGCTGGTACTAAAATGCAACGTATGGTTACAGCGCTGCGGTGTTAAATCAGTGTAGCCTCTAAACTTGTGGAGTAGGGTGCGCATCGAAATTTTTTCAGTGTGATAGCTATTATTACTTTATTTCTCTTAGTGAATCGACGAGCCAAGTATACGGTGTATTTTATTCTTCAGTCTGTTGAAGTTTATGTAGAGTCAATTGGATACGTCGGAAAAGTAGTGTTACGCTTGGAAAGAATATAAAAAATTCGTTCTCGAATTTTAAAAAGAAAGGGAGAAGAAACATGATACTAGGGGCAACTTGCGAGCGCATCACACGATTAGATATGGATTTTGCCAAATTTAAATAAAACGATACGGTTATGTAAGCAGAAACGAAAATTCTGGAACACATAAATGATACGAAAAACATAGAGCGAAGCAAGTAATAGAAGCTTTCACTAATTCTTTGGGTCAGTTTAACGTTCGTGTTATTAAATTGGAGTGCGAAGGGACTTCACCGAAAAATAACGACCAGCGTACGAGAAGCTGAAATAAGGGAACTTTTTTAGTCTTCTACTCCCAACATTCTTCAGCAAACATGAAGAGTGGAAATCATTGAAAAAATTATTTACTTAGATATTAAAAAATCGCGATATGCTTAAAGCAATCAAGCTACAGCACCTGTTATCAGTCGTGCAGAGTTCGGCGTAGAAAAGATTGAAGGGCCTTAAAATGACGGGCATGAATTTTGACATCGCGTGGGAAAAATGAAACTGCTGCCTCGATTATACTAAAATAAGTTAGTTCAATAAGCTTGAGAGTCTAATATATTGACCTGTTGATCGACCTAAAAATCTGCAAGACTTATTTCAGATATTAGATAAAACTGAAGAATCAGTTCGAGCATTAAATGACCTTACATAACCTGTACAATAATATAATAACTGGATAATACACTGCGTAATTAGAAAGTTGGATTCTATAAGTCAAGCAGGTTGGAGGATGTCGCGTGAGAGAAAATCCACGAACCTTACTGGTGCAGATTCGCAATTTCGGATAAGTTCGCTCCTGTGGCCAGCTAGGTATTGCTGGCGACAGCTCGAGTCGTACTTGCCGTAGAGCACGGGAGTACCGTTAAAGTGTGCGCTTCAATTGATCCCGGCGCTCAGAGGAGCCTTGTTTTGGAGGCTGTTCTAGCAGATCTGGATCTAGCAGATCTAGGCGTTAAAAAAATCGACCATCAACTTAATAGTTGGATTCGGGGACAGTGACGATTCGTCCGGTAAAACGTCAAGCCTAATTAAGTATTGACATGCTGGTCCTAAAAAAACTTACTTGTTATAGCTTAGGCAGGTGTGTTGCACTGTCTGATTTTCCGTGCATATGGGACATCGTTTTGGCAGATCCAAATTGTAGTAAATAGAAAGGAAAGATTGTTTAATTAGAGCCGATGCATATGCTTTCATATTGTTGAATGGGCTGATAAAGGGGCCGAGCGGAACACATAATTTTCCCCGCAAAAAATAATTTTTGGGTGGATTTTTTCTGGCGAATCTGCACTGTCGAATTGTGCTCGTGAATCGACAGTGTAAGTGCTTAATTTTTACATCGAGGCTGACATATTGATCCGCCTAGGCTTCTGTTCCCTGAAAATTACTATTATTAATAGTTGTTTTTGTCAACTTGTACTCAAAATGCTTAAGGTAGATATGTAGTTAGATTGACTTTTTCGCGAAAACCAGATTCTTTCGTAACGTTGCAATAGCATGTTAGGTACAGTCAGAGCTTGGATTTAAGAGGAATCCTCGTCTGAACCACGCATATAGCTAATCCATCAGCGTATTCATTGGCTTGGGATATATGGAATCGGTGCCAATGTGTCAGCGTAATAAGCAGCATGCAGTTTTCGGAACGAAGTTCCTTATCTCGCGTTACAGGCTATGGGCAAATGGGGGCTGGACCTATTAAAAATTGTAACAAGACTCTTCCCGTCACTATAGGGACCTTCTCGGAGTCCAATGCAGAGAGAGACAAACAAACAAGCTGGTGCATGCGCCTTCACCTCTGTCGACTGCCGTCTGCAGTGTCTGCAGAGTTTCAGACGATATACATATATGTGTGTGTGTGCATGTGTACAGACGTATAGGGTATACTCCGATAGTCCGGACTCCGGTATAGCCGGTAGGCTGGTATAGGTTTACTGCTTTTACTGCACACGCACACTGCATTGAATGCATGACTGCAGTCTGCTTGTCCGTCTATCTCTCTCCCATGCACACGATGATGGTGCGCTGCAGCTACTCTAGCTCTATCTATATATGTAGCCTCCCGACCGACACGGTAGCGCAATGGTAGAGTCGCAGTTCCGTCGATCTTGAAAGTCAAGCAGCATTTGGCGCGGCTAGTACTTGGATGGGTGACCGTTCGA
>JAPYYV010012496.1:0-11473 GCA_030522625.1 Copidosoma aretas | reverse complement strand
ATAAAGCGGTCTGTTGAGAGCGCGTCTGTGTTTGATTTATTATATCATGCGTAGGTAGAGTAAATCGATTTTGTGTATCTGCCTGGTCATTATCCGTCCCAATTGGGTTTAACGTATCTACGAATTGATGTTGCGTCATCAAATTATTTGTATTATAGTGGTTCCTACTTTGACTGGTATTGTTACTCGGTCTAGCGTTTCCTTGTGTCTGATTTTGGGCGTAAGCGTCCCATTGATCTCGTGCGTCTGCAAGCACTGTGTTCGCCTCTATGCTATCGATCGTTTGATCGCATCCCGGTTGGACAGCCGTATTAGTTCTTTTAGGGAGTGTTCTGCTCGTTACGGGGTGTTTCGTAAAATGCACGCCTTGTTGTGGGATGTCCTGACCCGTTTGACTGCGCTTTATTTTTTCTCTTGTTATATTGTGGGTTAATTTTTTTATCATTTTCATCATGTAAATTTTATGTTTTTTGTCAGCTTTTTGCCATTCCACCCATGATTCCGGGTCGCGTTCTAATGTTATTCTAATTATTTCGTCCTCTGTATTATCTGTCGAAACTTGTTGTATGTTAGTACCGTCGACGTGTTGTGTAGGGTCTGTTCCCCATGCCTCGTTCATTTTTGTTTCGTGTGTCATTTTTTTTTATTTACTTCGTGCTTTGTGAGTGTTCGATGGCTGTAAAAGATTCGAGATTAAGTTTCACGGCTTTTCGCTTATCACCTTGTCCTGAGTGCTTCGTGTTATTTAACTGGACTATAAACTTCTTTTTATTATTCTTTATGATCGAGGGAAGAGCCAAGGGTAGCGCGGTAATTAGGAGGCACGTCTGCCAGTCTCGAGAGTCCCGAATCTTCTCTTCTCCTCTACTTTCTGACCCGACTCAAGAGTTCCGCTTCTACTCTCTCTTGGTCATACGTCCCTATCTGAGGTGGTGGGGCGCGTATGTATTGGTATGCTATGTATACCGTACGCCACAGGTCCTAACAAGGACCGATTTTTTATTTTAGAAAAATTTATCAAGCCCTACACGCACACGATCACGAGCACTTTTGTAACGAAGTCTGTGACGCCAAAACCACTCCTTTCTTGTTAAACTGACAGGTCCACGACAACTAACCCAGTTACTATTCCATGGTGTCTCGGTGATCTTCCTTCTTTTATGACGATTCCGCCTTCCACGCTTTTCTGCATATGTTTGAGGGTGATCAATAGGACGGTACTTGCGCTTTCCCATCTTACTTGTTCCGTCATCAGATCAAGAATGACTGAACTGATTCGAACTCTACCAATTTATATCATCAGTTACCAAAAATGAAAAATGTATGGAGGAGGGGAACAATTTAATGCTTTCAATATGACAAGTGGAGGGGGAAATTCTTCAGCCCTTGAAAATCTTCTTCCCTCTATCTCACTATGTAGAGGGGGTAAATCATAGGTCGGTCTATAAAAGGTAGGTGCTTTTACATTTTTTTTCATTCCATTAAAGTCAGCAGCATGAGCAACTTCAACGATGAGTGCACGTTCTCCATTGGAGATCTTGTAGCGATGAGTGACGAAGAGCTCTTGGAGTTCGTGACAGATCAAAGGCTGCAATACCGCATCTTCGGTAAACATCGAACAAAGATTGGAAAAAAAGAAAAGCTGTCAGGGGAAGAAGACAAGGATGAGGATATCGAAGTCGTCGGTTGGTCGAGCTCATCATCTCAACCATCACCACCATCTCCGCTGCACTCCTCAAAATCACCTCAGCTACATGTTGGAGCTGTACCGGCGTTCAAGGAGACTGTGTAACGTAACAAAAAAAAGAAACTTTGCCACCTTTGTTACTTAGCTTGAGTAACTAGAAAATCTGCGAATAAAAACAATCGGTCGTTGTCAGGACTAACAAATCATTTAAAAGTATAGTTACATCCATAAAAAAATACTTGAAAAGGGCACTTGGAATCGAACCAAGGATTTTTCGATCTGCAGTCGAACGCTCTACCGCTGAGCTATACCTTCTATTATCAAATTTAATGAAAAGACCCTACTTAGGTGTTGATGAATAAGAGCGCCAACCAGACGCTCTTATCTGTGAGGTACAACCAATAATTTTTACCCCTCAAATACACCTCATTACGTAGGATTTAACTCCTATAACCCCTCAATATGGCTAGCATCTTCCCATTCCATATTAAAATAGAATTTTTTCATGCGTTTGACATTTTGTAGAGCACACATGGACTTGCAGGCCCTATTGTGATTAGGACAAGTGGTGAACTGTCTTAGGAGCTCAAACGGTGGATAGTCGATTATATCGGTGACTGTAAATCCAAATATTTAAAGCCATCTTTCAAGATACAAATTTTTATGTTTGTACTTTTGTGTTAATTTACGCCACGCAAAGGGTGGTTTGACCAGAAATACTTGTGCATCATCATTATTGAGAGGAAGAATAGCTAATTCTTTAAGCACGTGATCATTACTAGGCTTTTTAAAGCCCTGCATATCTACCACATATTCCATTTTGATTTTTTCAACTTTTTGTAACCTTCACGATCAGGAAATGATGATTTATTCGTTGAAAACTTGTCTGTTAAATTTCTCAACCAAGACTTATTTCTATCATCATTATCCTTAGTTCAAAGTTTCTGATACTTAACGTCAGTGGTGAATTTGCTTATACTCGGTTTATGTGACATCAAAATTAAAAGATTTTACAATTTTTACTATCTTTTTCCTCAGACTTTTTTTCTGTCCACTCTGCGTGTCTCTTTCCGAATTTTTCCACTCTTCTTGTCGTCGTTTGTTATCTTCTTCCTCTTTGCTCCAACTGCTCTGCCCTTTCTCTATGACAGCTAAAAGACGAATGATGTTGGCAGCGCCATGCATCGACTTTTATAGCCTCTTATGAGTTTCTTGACGTCACCACTCATCGGACTGTACTGAACAATGCGATCGTGTAGAATCAAGCAATTGGCTGATGTGTTGGCAGGAAAATTATCATGAGATTTAAATTCTAGACGCACATCCACTGGCGCATTTTTCAGCGACTCATATTGCTGGGAGCAATCAATGACGATTAGAGGTATCTGAGCTATAAAATCATATGCATTCAACAAAGGTGCTCGATCTTTACCATAATATGAATTCTGAAAATTGGCATACATATTATATAACAATGCAGACTGATTTTTTGTTATACCAAGGTTGAGATCACCGTAAGGATAATATTGTGAATTTAAATAAAGTTTAACATTTCGTGTATTGCAATGATCACACCTGCTAGCATTAACATTTTTCTGATTCTTGCGATTTGTCTGGAAAGCTAGAATAACATAGCGTGGCTTTTCTAACTGATTGGACGTCTTGACGGTCTATGTATGTTTCAATGTTGTGGGTAAGAGTGGATATTCATAGAGTTGCCAAGTTCGGAAACTCATTAATATAAATTTATCTTTTTGTAAATAATTGAGCATACGAATTTTATATGAATCAGACATCACTACGTGGGGCATGAGCCATTCAAGTTTAGATATTTCTATTTTAAAGTCTTCCCAGCTTCGTACTGCATCAGCGCCTTCTCCAGTCACTATTGCTGTTTGTGTGACTGCATTCAGATCAGTTCTCGATCTAGTAAGTATGAGTTCATGTTTCACGTTAACAACAATCTTGCGATAGTCTTCGACAAAACCTAAAATTACATTTAAGAGAATCAAGACATCAAATTAGCCCTGATCAGTTATACTAAGTGCATTTGAAATACCAATCTAACCTGCATTCTCACTCATTGCGCTTTGATTAGGGCTGAGCGATAAATAATTTTTTATGAGGGTTGTTAGGCCTACATTTTTACATTTATCTATCTCAATAGCGCTTATCTCATATCTTATTTCCTAGAATAGGTGGCTGATGGCGTTTTTCACAAAGAAAGTATGGGTCGTTGCTGTATTATTATTTGCTTTAACTAATCTCCCACGAATGTGTAAGGAACTGTGGGATGGTAGCAGACATAGGTCTTGATGCTTAATCGATATACGGATCTCATCACTATTACCATATGTTGCGGATGCATACGGCTGATGAGCATGAATATCATAGTGCGCAATGGATTCGTCAAAGGTGACAGGAGACTGAACGCTTAGAATTTCTTCCATGTTTAACGCAACAGAATAAGAACACACAAGTTATCTTCCACCAAGGTCTTCTATTTTGGATACTAGACTTTTTAGAAATTCAATGTTTTGACGCGTTAGCTGTTGTCTCTGCTGACGTGTTGACAGTTTGTTTGTTCGTCGTTGACTGATCGCTGGTGTGCATGATGAGCTGCTTATATAGCTTTTATGATTCTATACGATTCCCATTACGATGATGGTTTTATGTGCAACCTCCCTGATATAACCTCTCCACAAAAATTGACTAAATTACCGTCCTGATCGAAAATGCGTAGTTGAATATAATCAATAATGCGTCCAATAATCGGTAAACAAATAATTTGAGAAGAAACTTCAATAATCTTATATCCTGGCGTTACAGCTGGGAAAAATTCGTGAATCGTGTGAACTTTTGATCCGCTTATGTACGCTCCAGTAGTTATATTGCACTCAACCCGTAATGCGTTCACCTTGAGAATAGCTACAGGTAAGTCCAAGTTGTGAGTAAAGATTTCCTCGAGCACTCTTTCAGTGAAACCCAACAATCGTCCTATAGAATCTTTTGGTCTTAAATCAATGGGTTGACTACACGAAATGACGCTACGAAGTGTATAACTGTTTGGTTTGATATCGATGAGAATATCGTCTGGTTGTAATACGTCAACTAAAAATGACTCAATATCTCGAATTTCGTAGCTGCCTGTTAGTACAACTACCACTTGATCACCCACGTAAAATTTATTATTGCTTTCGTCAATATTTGGAATTGAATTGAACGTTAATAGTTGTACTCAGCCAAGAACGTAGTTGTATTTTAGTGACAATTCAATCATTGGGAAATATTGCGCTTCTAATACAGAAAAAGTACCCGACAGACTTAGTGTCAATGTTTCTTCCATGACTGCTTAAGAGCCAATAAATGATCTATAACCATGTCATCACCTTATATAGTTTATGATAAGAATCTTAAGCACAAATGACCGGAGTTGTAAGAATTAAAGTCTTGATATTTTTCATAATTATATTTTACTTTACCAACTCAAAGGTACATAATTAAATCGATAAGTCGCTGCAGATTACCAAAGCTGTCAAAGTAGATGACATTATTACCACGTTTCTGATATGCTACCCAGTAAGTTCTGGACCCATTTTTATCATTAAGATTTACTATTGTGGTTTCATGATAATGTGGTCCATCGGCAGGTAAGTTATTTCGCATGAATACCCCCCGAAAAGCAGGGATTTCTAAAAATTTAAGCGTATTTCAGCAAATCAACATTCGTTAGAGCTCTAATAGGTAATCTTACTTTATCGATCTTTTTTTTCTAAACCTTTTCCAGCATATGATTTAAAGTAAACACCCAATCCTGTTTTATAGGGTCGAAGATTAAGACCTTTTCCGAAAGCGATATTCTCCATCCTTTTATCATGCCTTACACTTTCTTGCAGTTGCTGTTTAGCTACTTTAGTTGCATTTATACTTTTCAATATTTCTGCTACCCCATTCGCTAGTGCACCGGTTGCACTTAAGCCTGGAAATATGGGAATCAAGGGTAGATCACCACCGATTCTAGCAGGGAGACGTAAGATACGTGGTATTTTTACGTTTTTTTAACCACCTACTTTCTGATAACTTATACTTAGAAATTTTAACTTTACGTGCATCTTTTCTTTTAGTGTTTATGTCCCGTGAGGCAGTTTTAATAACTGCATTCAAGGCAGTGAACGGTTTCTTCTTCAGGCTCTTTTTTTTTGAGACCCATACCTAATTAACTTTTTAGCTTCAGAATACTCGTTATAGCTAGAGCAGCTGCTTTTTTACCATTATTCGAATCTCTGGCTTTGACTCTTTTCCAAGTTGTCTTAGCTGAAACTCTATCTGCTGAGTTTCGTTTCTAGCGTCAATGTTTTCTCGATTCTGAGAATAAACTATACCGTGCTTCTTGCACGCAGCGACCAATGAGTTTATTCCCGGATCACCTTTAGCGAGACGTTGCACAAGTTTGGTACCGGGGCCGGAGTACTGATAGCCTGGTATGTGAAGTTCTATCAGTAGAGTATTTATAATACTATATAAAACTCTGCGTCCGCTTTTGTATTGTATGATCATTACCCTTTGGAGGTTAGATCGCTCCTGAGCACTAGAGAACAAGACGGTTGTATTTATAGTTTTAGCAACCCTCTATGCATAGTCGTTACTCAAAGTATATAGGTGCTGGATTATTTAGTCCATGGATCAGTTGTGATTGAACCTCAATACATAATAGACATGAAGTTCAAAGAGCAATCCGTCAAATTGCAAGTTCCAAACTTTGATGCTGTTGTAAAACAGGAAAATCGCCCAAACAAACATGGTGAATTACTCCCCAACAGTATCAGAGCTGTATTCTGTGGCCCATCAAATTGCGGTAAAACTAATAGCTTATTAGCTTCATAAGTGCATCCAAATGGGCTGGGATTTGAAAATATATATTTATATTTAAAGTCTCTCAATCAGCCGAAATACAAATTTTTGAAAGAGCTGTTGAAACCTATAAATAGTATGAAATATTTTCCATTCAGCGAACACGAAACAGTAGTATCTCCTGATAATGCTCTCCCAAGTTCCATCATGATTTTTGATGATATAGCTTGTGAAAAACAGGATAATGTTAGAGCCTTTTTTTGCATGGGGAGACACAAAAACGGGACTGCTTCTATCTTTTTCAGTCATATGCTCAAGTACCAAAATACCTTATCAGAGATAGCGTTAATTTTTTAGCCATATTTCGTCAAGATGAAGTTGATTTGACACATGTGTATAATGATCACGTCAACTCAGATATGCTCTATGCTCAGTTTAAAGATTTGTGCTTTAGCTGCTGGAGTGATACCAAGTATAATTTTGTTCTAATCGACAAAGACAGACAAATGAACTGTAGTCGTTATAGAAAGGGCTTTGACAATTTTGCTATCAATATATAGGACGTACATGAGGTAATCTTTCAGTATAGATCGAGAGGTTGAAGCGTCAACATGTATGAGCAATACAAAGATATAATCCATCAATTGGTAAAGGCAAGAGAAGCCGTCAAGAGAAAGTACAGACTATTAAAATTTGGAAGAGACAAAGTGGTAAAAGTATTAAGTGAAACTTTTAAGCCAATGACTGAGCCTCTCAGCGAAATTATGTCACAAACAAAGAAAGGGAGTCATTTTGTGACCAATAATTATTTTTATAATACTCCCAAGCTACCCATCAAGCCAATAAAGTAGAAAAAAAGTTATAGCGACGACGAAACGATGTTTCAGTCTGCAGTCAGTCAAAGCGAAGATGATGATGAGATGACTGGTACACTACAAAATGAAACTGTTAGTGGTGATAATAAAAATTCATTCGATAACTCATACTTTTAAATACTTGATAAAAATAAAAAAGATTTATTAGATTTGGTGTATGGGGTGAGAAAAGAAGATGGAATGTACAAGCTTGGTGATTTATCAATATACTTTAAGAATAATCAAATCAGGCTGAATGAGTTAAAATATCCGATGACTGTTTTATTAATGGAGCTACTCGTAAAAAAACATCCTGATGGATCTTACATGACACATGATGATTATGAAAAGTATTTTACGCTTTTACAAACTTTAAGCGTTCATAGAAAGGGATTCAGCAAAAATGGTGCTATTCGAACGCACAATAGTAATAAATTTAATATAATTATCGCTTCCATGTTTGATCTTGCAGCTAGTAAAAAAGGAGGACCATTATTACCCCGTTATAAAGTGGCTCAAGAAATTCAGCAAGTAGATTATGTTCACTGGGACAATCCTAATGAGCTAGTTGACCGTCTGCGATTGCTAGTAGCTGAAAGATCAGCAGGAAACTCAAGCCATGGCAACGAAATCATGTCAATCATTGAGGAGTTACGTGAGGCTGGGTACATATACTGATAGGGTCAGTATGAAAATGAGCATCGACGTGTTCAGACGTAAGCTAGGTAAGACCGAGGGCAGTAGCAAAGATCCTCCTGGTCCTCCGGGTGTTGGGTATAAAGTTACAGCTGATGCACAATATGATATCTAAAATAAGAGACTATGCAATGTTGTTGATCCGGTAGAAAATTTTAATGCAGTAAAACTAGCTTATTTCCAAAGACAGCTTAATAACATCAGGCAAGTTATACATGACATGTAGAGCCGTAGAAGAAAGCAAAAGAATAAAGAATCTAACATTCACTCATCAAACGTTAATGAGGATGGATCACAAGAAAAAATCAGTAGTGAAAGAGCTTTAAAAATTAAGCTCGTCGCTATTATCCACGTAGAAAGTATGATGTTCTTTGCTCGGATGAGACTTGGCAAGCCAATCTTGTTGAAATGATACCATATGCTCGTGAGAATAAAAGTCATAGGTACCTACTCACCGTGATAGATGTTTTCTCCAAGTACGCATGGGCTGTACCTATTACAAGATAATCTGGTGAAGACGTGACAGCAGCGATGAAATAGTCCATATTAAAAGAAGGAAAAGTAACAATAAACTTGCAAACAGATCACGGTAAAGAATTCTACAATTCAAATTTCCAAAGTCTCATGCAAAAGCATAAGATCAATTTGTATTCTACCTATAGCAATTCAAAAGCTTCTATATGCGAGCGATTTAATCGCACTTTAAAAAATTCAATGTGGAAAGAGTTTAGTCTGCAAGGCAACTATAAGTGGACTCATATTTTACAAAAATTGCTTGAATCATATAACAATCGAAAACATCAAACCACTGGCATGAAACCAAAAGATGTAATTGCAGATAATGAAGCCCAAGTGTTACAGAAGTTTAGGAAAATAGGTGACTCCAGCAAGCCCAAATTCAAAGTCGGTGATAAAGTGCGTGTAAGCAATGCGAAACAAGAATTTGAGAAAGGCTATACACCCAACTGGTCAACGGAGATTTTTACAATCACACGAGTAGCCGCAACGAATCCATCGACGTACCATCTCAAGGATTATCGAGATTAGCCCATTTCCGGAGGTTTCTACAAGCAGGAACGACAGAAAACAAAGAATCCAGATGTTTACTTCGTGGAGAAGGTCCTTCGAAGGCGGGGCAATCAAGTTTCCGTCAAGTGGCTGGGTTTTGATAACACACATATTAGTTGGATTAACAATCATGAATTATAGAATATATAAATATGTATAAAATTTTAGTTTAAGAAAATTAAATGTAATTAAGGAGTAGTCAATAAAGAGTCGAGATATAATGTTTTATTTTTTCATTTATATTTACAATATTAGGCATAAGAAAATTTTGAACTATTTCCATCATATGCAATAAATAATCTGAACTTATTCACAGCTTTTAATAATACATTAAAGAACTTTTTATCTTCTAAAATAGCTGAAGATACTTTGTTCGGTAAAAATATTTGAAACTCCTCTAATTCGGCGACGACTTTGGATCCAAACCTCGTCTTTGCTATCCTTAGCATGATCACTATATAGTAATGATCCACTACCATCTTGTTCAGTCTTCTGGTTGGAAGGAAGCCATTGTTGGCGAGTTTATTGAAAGCTGCGAGATCCATCTGCAACAAGCAACACATATGATTAGCATAGATATCTCTCTCTCTCTCTCTCTCTCTCTCTCTCTCTGTATGGTTGTGTGTATTGTGTGTGTGTGTGTGTGTGTGTGTGTGTGATACTGACCTCAAGTATATCTAGGCCGCTTGCAAGGTAAAGACTCGCTTTGAGAGCTCTGCTGGTCAAGTTCAGTCCTATTTAGACCTCTGCTTGAGAACAGAATGAGCTTTGCTGGCTGCAGCACCTCTTGATATAAGACTGCCCCCTCTACCGTAGTTTCCCCCTTCACTTTAGGCGGCTGGACCGTTTCCCCCTCTCTAACTTTTTCTTCTCCCTTGTTGGCTACTACTTCTCCTGCCTCTTCTACGTGACTGGCTAACACCTCCTCCCTTTGATTTATAATGCTGTAATGGCCCCATGGTAGGCTGTCTGTTTGGTCAGGCAGCAGGTAGCGCTTGTCGTCATGCGCACTAAGCGCAATTTTTGTTTCTTTTTCAGTGAACAGCTGGTGGTGACGTGATCAGATGTTTCTCTGTTCTCGAATCATGCTGGTTTTTTTCGTTGACGTGATCAGATGTTTCTCTGTTCTCGAATCATGCTGGTTTTTTTCGTGTAAGCACTCGATGAAGTCATAAAAAGTTATAGTAGCTTTCACTACGTTGCTTCTGACACCTTTGGCCTTTTTCAATGGTTTTTCATCTTGTACCCTCACAATGTACATATTGCTTCTCAAACCTGCAAATTCTAGCATGATTTTCCCACTGCATTCATCCTTTATCAGGCCAACAATTTTCTTATTGACTCGAGGTAGGTTGAACTCAATGTCGGTAGGATAGTCAGATGTATCAAATTCTTGCATATTTTCATGCATTACATTGTAAATATTCTTGTTGCACTGATCAATTTTACTTATAATGAAATCATAATGGAATCTATATACAAGGGTCTTGGACAGGTCTAAGACACGTAGTCCAACGTATATTGGTTTTTTAATGCAGATGTCGGTTCGTAACAACTGTATGGCTACAAGTTGCTCGTCAAATATGTCGCAGCTATGGAAATTTGGTCGTACAATGTATGATTTTGCACCATATCGCCCATCCCACTTGTTGACAAGCTTCACATCGACACGATTCACCTCGTTTTCGATCGTTTTATCAAAGACCGCGTTATTAAACAACTTATACTGCATTTTCTCAAACTCATTCTTTGCATTTTGACGCTTAGAACTATTAAGATCTATGTACTCTTTTAGCCAAGTTTATAATTGAACTGTAGTACTCGGTGAACTTTTGTCATTTTAAGGCCATGACTTACAACTTGTTTCAGGGAACGATAGTGAATCACGTAGCGGGTCTTGTCGTGCACCGTATCATAAGATTATCCTGCTTTGACCCTGGAAGCGCTATGTGCTCAGCACAGAAAGGCAGGTGTTTGTGAGTTTCATGGAGTGTTTCAGGATACTTGAGATCCATTTCAAGTATATAACCCACTTCATCATCATCTGCAACGTTTAAAATACCCATAGGATTCACATTATGCGCCCACCAGAAACCAGTGTAAGGTAGTGATTGAGTCATTGCCCAGCCGTATAAATTATTCACGTCGTAATACATCAGGTATTTTTCATCTTCACCGGATTAATAGCCTTCTCTCATATACTGGTAATTGGCTTTAGCATAGCGATTACAGCATTGACTGATTCCACCACGTATACCACGTTGTACGAACATCACCATATCTATATTAGTTGATAATTCTAATTCAACCTGTAAAA
>JAPYYV010012495.1:0-10281 GCA_030522625.1 Copidosoma aretas | reverse complement strand
TCTTGCACTACCTGTGGCGCTACTTGTAAGCCACGCGTGAGCGTAAATGCGTCTCGTCAAACTGTGGTACCTCCAGCAGACCAAATTTTTTTCAGTGCAGCATAGCATACCTATTGCGGTTCATCGTGTCAATTTAATGGACCAATTGATATGATCATTGATGAAGATAGTGGCAGTAATGATAGTGAAATGAGTGTATCGGTCGGTATGCCGGAAAACTTTGATGTGTCTGCAAGTTCTGAGGAATATATAGCATTTTGTAAAACGGAACATACACATTACGGTGACTCTGGAAATATCTTCCATGCTTTTCATAAACGGACAATGAAACAAAAATTTGTCCATTTTCATCAAAAACAATAATAAAATTAATGATAAGGGGGCGAGCAATTCGAAAAAAAATTACTCGCAAAGATAAGTGTTTTTTGTGTAAAAGATATTATTGTCGACAAAGTGAAAATAACAATGGAAGAAAGGTGCGCTATTATCGAGGGTTAAATGGATGGCTATGCATCCATTGCATCTAAGTATTTAAATAAATGTAATAATCAACATCCCTATCAACACTAATATCATATCAGTCAACAAATTAATTTCAAATATATTTAAAACAGTCATGCAGCGCCAGCCGCAGTGGCACCCGTAGCAACAGCACACTGAAAGAAGGTCGTGAGCTCCGATGCCTCTAATGTAACGACAAGGCGTGTACTTATTCAGCGGCAGCAGAGCTCGCGACTTTGTATATCAGATGTCGCTTAAGGTGAAGGTGGTGTGGCTATTTGTGCACGTACGTTGCCTGTGTATAGTATGCATATCGGGTGCCCCTTGACTCAGGACGTCGCACGTACGTAAGCCGCGAGCTCTGCTGCCGCTAATCGAGCGCTCTGCTGCCGCTGAACGAGTGCATGCGTAAAGTAGCTATATTAGAGGCATCGAAGCTCGCAACCTTCTTTCAGTGCACTAGTGGCAGGTAGATAATCCTTAATTTTATAGCTACTATATAACTTTAAATAAAAAAAAAAAACATTTTCACAGCTACCACGGTGACTTCACTCCACCCAAGTGATGGAGACTCAGACGGGATTCCGTCACCGATCTTGATGATGAATGATAAGGTTGGAGAAGATAGAGAGCCGATCCTGTTCACCCTTCAGGATTTATTCAAGTACATTAAAAAATTAAATTTTTAAATCATTTTTGTAATTGATTTTTTTTGTTTATGATGAAGTAATATGAAAAAAAGCCAGGCTCTCACTCTTTTTACCGACTCCTCTCTTGAATTTTTATTATTAATTTAATAAATAACTACATTTACACATTTACTTGCAATTTATTTATTTGTTTTTAAAAGATTGTGTTAATCATACAAGAAATTTTGTATTACATATTTCGATTTCGTACAATATTACTCATAATTACTTTGGGACAAACAGTTATCAACGTAACAATGAAACGTAATGAGGTAGCATATGTAGTGTTCGCGTGTGAAGGCAACCGGGAAGAGGAAAAGAATTATCCTACAGCGGAGTTTTATTCCATAAGCTAAAGTATATCAGCATAAGTCTGGCGTATAAACGATGCACATTGAGTACCAGGACAGCTAAAGGCAGCCTGAAATCTGGTGAGGGGTGGAAGGCTCCAAGTTTTGAGCAAATTCAATGGATGGAACCGTCTTTTTTCCTGGTAGAGGGGTTTTCAAATTCCTCAGACCTCTCACTCTACTTGGAAACGCCGCTCGTTCGGCGTAGCTCCAGCAACATAAGCGTGCGTGCGTTAAATACAGATCGGTCTGGGAACAGCAAGGACGACGTAGTAAAACGGTAAGCAATAAGGTGTGATTCCTCGAGTCGGTTAGCCATCTCCAGTGTTGATGCTAGGCATGTGCCACACCATTTATATCTCCGACCCGGGGAGAATGAGAATGGTCGGAACGCGTGTGCAACGGGGTTATTTTATTGCGCACCCGAATTTCCCGGACCCCGACACTCTTTCTCCCGCTCTTCGTTGCCAGGCCACTCTCTGACGGCAGATTTTCCTGCACTTTTTTCTCCGCACCAGGGCTATGACTAGATGTCTAGAAAGAAGGAGCTACTTTAGCTACTTCCAGTATTGCCACTAGGTATGTATTCACAGTCGATAATGTAGCTATCTTGATAACCCAGGTAAGCGAATCCGGCACTAGTAGCGGAAACCTGAGTAGGAGATCATGCTATAGTACGATGTCTGGGGAAGCCGGCTGTCAGAATCTGGTGCTAGTAGGGGAACCTAAGTAGGAGCGTGCGCCATAGTACGAGAAAACCTGGGTGTCAGGTAGGGGAAACCTGGCTAATCCAGCACTAGTATGGGGGAAGCAGGGCTTCCGGAAAACTGTCCCAGAACCCTCTTAGCTACTCGGAACGAATACGGTAGCACTATTGCTCTCTATAGAGCAGCTACTGTACTAATTGAGGTGCTAACTTTCTTTGTGAGAACTGCGCTCCTAATACCTATGCATATACCAGTGTTAAGCAAGAACTAGTTCATTAAAACTTAAGTTCAAGTTCAAGTTAAGTTCCTATAAACATTTTGAGAATATAGTTGCCTTATTTATGAGAACTAGAACTGAACTTCAACTTATAATTATAAAAGAACTTGAACTTTTTTATACAAAAATTCAAATGACTTTTCAAACGTTTAAAAAACTTTGTTTTACTCTTATGAAATTTTTGTATTTAAATTTATAAGTCTTCAGTACGGCAAATTTTTTTAGTTAGTACAGATTGTGCATTTTATAAATTTGTACCACTAAGCTCGTGATAAAGTGTACAAATATTCACAGACTACAATTGACTTCCGATGATAACGTTCGCTTACTCATACTTGTTGAAAAAGTCTTCGTATAAACATTTTGTGCTTGTTTGTTCATTCATTCTATCAATACGAATTTGTGATAATACGTCATCATAGTTATAAAAATCATGAGTGATGACGAAAATGAAATTCCATGGCTAAGTTATTCTGATTTATTGGAGTTCAGTAAAAAAAATTAACAATATTTACAAGTTAAAGTGCAAGCTGTGTATAAATAGTAACATTATCTATGGAGACAAATCTTCAAATTTCAAAACCAAAAGACATATAGAGGTGAGTATATCGCAAACGTATACGTACGTAATACATTTTTTAAAATTCATTCAAAAATTTTAAAATACATGGCCTCGTAAAATTTCACGCAGAATTTTACAAACGAAAAGAAGATTTAGAAACAAGTATTTAAAAAGCAAAGGAAGCCGAAGGTCAAGCTGATGGTAAGAGCATTTTCAAAATAATAAAAAACAAAGTACAATTGACAAGTGTACTCAACCTAAAGCTATCACGCAAAGATTATTAAATAAAAAGATAGTGACCTATATAATAGAAGAATGAGCACTACGATCATTTGTGATTGATTTATTAAAAAGATCGAATTTGTTAGTTAAAAGGTAAGTCGATGTTTTAAAAAACCACTTTTAAAAAGCATTTCAAAAGGATCCAGCCAAAAGTAGTTGATTTATCGTAGAGGAAGCTTTATTATGGACAAAAAATTACATGTCGAGATAACATGTTATAAGCACGTTTTATGAGGTTTGGAATCGAAATACACTTTTTGCAAAATTTCTGTCTGCGTGTGTGTGTGTTCATCTCACTCTCCACCTCCATCTCTTTCTCTCTCTCTCTCTTCTCTCTCTCGCTATCTCTCTCTCTCTTTCTCTCTCTCTCTCTCTCTCTGTGTGTGCATGTGTGTGTGTGCGTGCGTGCGTGTGTGTGTGTGTGATCAGTTGTATCTCAGGATTCCCTCGACCGGTTTTGATCCAACACGGCTTTTTTTTTTTCTGTCACCGCTGACAAAAAATTTAAGTTTTGCTGTATATTATTTATTTATTTGGATTCTATCGATTTATCAAAATCTACTTTCCGGAAAAGCTCATTTTTGAGCTATTTATTGTTATTTTTGGATATTTTACGATAGGAATTCTGGAAGATCATTGAATTTTATACAAAAAAACCTGTTCAGATGAAATTGAAAAATCAAGTAGCTGGGTGTGCGTGGGTGTAAGCAGGGAATAGATATAATCAGGCATATTTCAGAATGGAGAAAAAAAAATTGTTGTTTCTATCGATTTTTTTTGTATTTTGATTTCCATGATTTTCAAAACTCGATTTATTCGAAAAAAAAGATTTTAAAGATATTAATCGTTGTTTCAGGATATTTTACAATAAAAGTTCTGAAAGATAACTAAACTATATAAAAATATGTATCAAGATGGTATTTTAAAAATTTAATAGGTGGGTGTGCGTGGGTGTAAATAGGGAATGTATATAATCAGTCGTATCTCAGGATTTCTTTGACCGATTATAATAATACCTGGTTATTTCTTGCTCTTAAACAAAACTTTGTTATGGAGGAAAAATAAATAACGTGTCGAGAGAACATCTTATAAATACGTTTTGTGAAGTTTAGAATCGAAATGCACGATTTTTGGAAAATGTCCGGCTCTGTGTATGTGCGTGAGTGTGTGTGTGTGTATGAGTAATTAGTGTTATCTCAAGATTTTCTTGACCGATTTTGATTCAACAGGGCCTAATTATTTTGTTTTTAGATTACTATCACTGCTAAAAAAATATTCAAGTTTTGCTGTTTATTTTTTATTTACTTTGGTAATGTCAAATTTTCAAAATTTGTTTTTCTTGGAAAAGTTCATATTTAAGCTATTTATTGTTATTTTAGGATATTTTACAACAGGAATTATGAAAGGTCAATGAATTTTATATTTTATTATTTCTTTATTTTCTTAATCTTTATGTTCTTACAAAAGCAGTTTGGTTTCTTTCAACATATGCTTTAACAATTTTACACACATCATTCATAAATAGTACAGATTAAATAATCAATGCAAATAGTTATACAGTGTGTATTAAAATAAAGTCCAAAAAACCACACTACCCTATAGTCTTCATCAATACCAAATAAAAAGCTTGACGAAATTTTTCAATCGGAAGCATAATAGCAAAGATATAATCAATTTATTATTAGTAAAAAGCACCAATCAGTGCGTTATTAGAAAACAAGGGCGTCAACTAATGAACTGCAACGGAAAGGCCAAAGTTCAAGTGAGCGTGTCAATGAGTCATCGTGATTACAGTGGCAGCAGCAGCAGCAGCAGAAGCGGAGTAGGTGGGTAGGGCTCGGCAGTAGGAGGGGGAGTTACATTCGTCTTGCAGAGACCGAAGATGATAAGGTAGATATTGCGTCGGCTTAGGGTCAAGAAGGGCACTAAAAACATTTGAATATAATCCAAATTGTAGCATAACCAATAAGATATGACTCGGTTATGCATTTTGTTTAAAAATAATTATGTTATACGGAAAGAATGACGAAATCCTCCTCCTTTTGAGCAATCGATCAGGTTTCAGTTGTCTATCGAGTGATAAATAATACTCGATCAGTGCAACATCTCAAATGAAAAAATTTAGCACACTCAAATACTCTGATTTAAATAAATAAATAAAGACTTGATGGAAAAAGCTAATCAATGTATGAAACAGATCGCGCCACAAAGACAGCGTCTCGAACAGTGATTTTCGGCGCACTTGTCTAGTTTTATTATTAATGATTATTGATTTTCAATATTATGATTAATTACATCTCTTCAGGTCAGAAGATTAAGTCTTTATAAAAATCTCCATCGAGTAATAAATAATACTCGATCAGTGCAGCATCTTAAAAGAAAAAATTGAGCGCACTCGACTACTCTGCTTTGGATGAATAAAATAAGCCTTGATAGAAAAAGCTAATTAATTTATAAAATAGAGCGCGCCACAAACACAGCGTCTCGAACATTATAAATCGCGGCGCTTGCATGATTTTTTTATTGACAATAATAAATTTTCCATACTACAATTTTAGAAATCTTTTTTGGACAGACATTCAAGCCTTTTTTAAATTCTTCATCAAGAAAATAATGATATCCGATCAGTAGAGCATCTTACATGAAAAAATTGAGCGCACTTAAATACTCTGCTTTGAATGAATAAAAGACAACTTGATAGAAAAAGCTAATCAATGTATGAAACAGATCGCGCCACAAAGACATCGTCTCGGACAGTGATTTTCGGCGCACTTGTCTAGTTTTTTTTATTAATAATGATTAATTTTCAACATTACGATTAATGAGATCTCTTCAGGTCAGAAGATTAAGTCTTTATAAAAATCTCCATCGAGTAATAAATAATACTCGATTAGTGCAGCATCTTAAAAGAAAAAATTGAGCTCCCTAGACTACTCTGCTTTGAATAAATAAAAGAAGACTTGATAGAAAAAGCTAATCAATTTATGAAAGAGCGCACCACAAAGACAGTATCTTGAACAGTGATTTTCGGCGCTCTTGTCTAGTTTTATTTTTAATAATTATGAATTTTCAATATTATGATTAATGGCATCTCTTTAGATCAGGAGATGGACTCTTTATAAAATATTATTAATTCAAAGCAGAGTAGTCGAGTGCGCTCAATTTTTTCATGTAAGATGCTGCACTGATCGGATATCATTATTTACTTGGTGAAGAATTAAAAAAAGGCTCGAATTTCTGTCTAAAAAAGATTTCTAAAACTGTAATATGGAAAATTTATTATCGTCAATAATAAAACCAGACAAGCGCCTCGAATTATAATGTTTAAGACGCTGTCTTTGTGGCACGCTTTATTTTATCAATTAATCAGCTTTTTCTATCAAGTATTTTTGTATTCATTCAAAGCAGAGTAGTCGAGTGCGCTTAATTTTTTCTATCAAGATGCTGCACTGATCGAGTATTATTTATTACTCGATGGACATTTTTATAAGGACTGAATCTTCTGACCTGAAGAAATGTCATTAATCATAATATTGAAAATTAACAATTATTAATAATAAAACTAGACAAGTGCGCCGAAAGTCACTGTTTGAGATGCTGTCTTTGTGGCACACTCTATTTTATAAATTGATCAGCTTTTGCTATCATGCCTTTTTTTATTCATTCAAAGCAGAGTAGTCGAGTGCGCTCAATTTTTTCTTTTAAGATGCTGCACTGATTGAGTATTATTTATTACTCGATGGAGATTTTTATAAAGACTTAATCTCCTGAGCTGAAGAGATGTCATTAATCATAATATAGAAAATCAATAATTATTAATAATAAAACTAGACAAGTGCGCCGAAAATCACTGTTCGAGACGCTGTCTTTGTGGCGCGCTCTGATTCATACATTGATTAGCTTTTTCCATCAAGTCTTTATTTATTTATCTAAATCAGAGTATTTGAGTGCGCTAAATTTTTTCATTCGAGATGTTGCACTGATCAAATATTATTTATTACTCGATAGACAACTGAAACCTGATCAATTGCTCAAAAGGAAGAGAATTTCGTCATTCTTTCCGTAGAACATAATTATTTTCAAATAAAATGCATAACTGAGTCATATGTTATTGGTTATGCTAACATTTGGATTATTTTCAAATCTTTGTAGTGCTCTTCTTGACCCTAAGTCGACGCAATATCTACCTTATCAACCTCGGTCTCTGCAAGACGAATATAACTTCCCCTCCTACAGCTAAGCCCTACCCACCTACTCCGCTGCTGCTGCTACTGCTGCCACGGTGATCATGATGACTTATTGACACGCCCACTTGACCTTTGGCCTTTCCGTTGCAGTTCATTAGTTGACGCCCTTGTTTTCTAATAACGCACTGATTAGTGCTTTTTACTAATAATAAATTGATTATATCTTTTCTATTATGCTTCTGATTGAAAAATTTTGTTAAGCTTTTTATCTTGTATTGATGAAGACTATAGAGTAGTGTTGTTTTTCGGACTTTATTTTATTACACGCTGTATATACATTAGTCTTTATTTCATAAAAAATTTGTTTACAGTCCTTTAGTTTCACCTAGTCAGTCTGCATATTTTCATAACCTTACAACTAAAATAGAACACTTTACCATATACACTAGCAGACGCCTTTTATTATCACCAGTTTTTTCACTCTGGTGCAACTTTTTACCCTGCACCTTTATCACAGCTTCACTCCGTTTTCTATGAGATCAGGCTCACGTTTTCTCTCTTTTATTTTACTCTTCTGAATTAACTGCTTCCTCTACTGTTCCAGCGTCTCTTTCTCTGTATCGTCTAAAATAGATGCTAGCCGTCTATATTCATCTTTGTTAGATGGCTCTGGAGAAATAAACTCATTTCTCTTAAAGCTCCACTTCCAGCAACGGCTGTTTACATATGAGAAATTCCATTGAGGTACGGCCACTAGGCGTACGCGGCGCAAGTTATAACGCATAACATATTTTTGAATTTTTAATCTTCACTGTTGTGCGTTATTAACCTACATAAATATTTTATATTTTCACATGAATCATCTCCCGCCTGCATATCTCCCAATTATCTTTTAATCCTATATTTTTAACTGATATTATTTCATTTGTTGTCTCTTTACATAGCAATGTGTGCTTTATGTTTTCTTTTTTATTGCAGATCTATCACTTAAAAACTTCTAAACTCACCTGTATCTTTTTTTTTATTTTTTTTTCTTTCTCTGCTTTTTTTTTTTTATAGAGTGGTAATTACCATATAGTTTTTCTTTATTTTCTAATTGACAAAAGTCTTTCTTTCCTTTGTAAAATTATTTTTGATTTTATCAAGTTTATTTGCCTTCGTAGCTCTTTTTATACATACTATCGTTTTCCAATCCTCTACGTTCTCATATCTTATAACTTCTTTGCCTATTTTGTATCATTTTTATTGATTAAGTCCGTCAATTCTTCAATTAGTCACAAATAAGGCCACCTGCTTTTGTCCATTTTTGTTACGTGCAAAAAGTAAATTTATTCCCTTTTTTTTATGTCTATTTCTAGGCTAACCCTTCTCGCCTCCATTTGGCATATACATCTTGGTATGTTTGCATTTAAACCCAGCATGATATTTATAAATCTGAATCTATTTTTGCCCCTTTTTCTTTTTTTTTTATTCCTTTTTCACACTGTGTTCAACTCTCTCGTACAGACTGGGAAATATCTAAAACGATAATAAAAAAATGAAAATCGATGGATTTTGACCTGCTCCTCATGATGGTGCTATTTTTTTTTGCTCAAAAACCTTTTTTTGTGTTGAAATATGCCTTCGTATTTTTTGTCGTTTCTCTGAAATTCGCCACAGCTTTAAAAAATAAAATTTACACGAATCAAAAGAGCAACACTCGGACCACACGTCCATAAACTTTTGGAGTGGGAGAGCAAGAAATGCGTAAATGACAAGCAAATAAAGACGTTGACATTTGGTCAGCCACGCTTGACAGACAACTATAAAGTTATAGTACGAACTGTAGACTCACCAATAAATACTTGACATTTATCAAAACATAGTTTACCTTATGTATAAGAAGTCAAAAACTTTACTCGATCCGCTGGATAGTTCACGTACAATGGAATTTTCACCTAAAAAAACTTTAAAGTTTCAATTTGTTCTAAAATTTCTTAAAGGATCGTACATTACCGTATTTGATTTTATATACCAACATAATAGTATGTAAGTAGGCTTAGAAAGCGGACCCTCTAAACAAAGAAAAACTTCTAGATTGTCTGCAAGAGTATGTAAAATCATCAAATTTGAATACTAAGTTTACCAATAGAAGACCTGGACGACACTGGCCGGAAGGTTTTTCCAATCGTCACCAAGAACTCACAATAAGGATGGCACTAAATTTAATCAAGGCATGGACAGAGGTAACTAAAGAGCCTTTGACAGAATGATTTTCAGGAGTCCGGTCGTTTTTGGAAAGTAAAAACTTGCTTACCTTAAAACCTTCTAAAGTCTTTAATTGTGATGAGACAAGTGTAGAGTTGTGTCCAAAAGCTAAAAAAGTCATTACCACAGTGAGATCAAAAAAAGTGTATAAGCAAGTTGATGGTGACGAGAAAGTGAAACTTCACTACCATGTTTATGTACAACGCTGAGGGCACTCGAGATCCTCCTATGGTAATGTACAAATAGAAAGGTGCTATTAAAGAGGATGTCTTAATAAATTGTCCACGTGATTGGGGCTTGGGAAACTCTGAAAGTGGTTGGCAGACACTGAGACTTTTTATAAATACATAACAAATGTATTTTATCCTTGGGCAATTGTAAATGAGCTTGAGTTCCCCATAGTGATTTACTTGGATGGTCATTCATCCCATGCTTCTATACCACTGATAAGATTCTGTAGAGATCACAATATTAAAATT
>JAPYYV010012494.1:0-16522 GCA_030522625.1 Copidosoma aretas | reverse complement strand
CGACCGCTGACCACGACGGTTTGGCGCTGAAACCAGTGCAAAACGGTGACACAGTGCTTACCATAGGCACTGGCAATCTCCCTTCTAATCTCTGGTCTGATATGGTCTGATGCAGATGCTTTCAAAGTGACTTTGAAAGCGATGAGCACATTTTGCAGGATTCGCGAGCCCGTTTCACGCAGGTATGAAACCTAATTAATTTTTAAATAAAAAATACGTGTCAATTGCGTCAATTTTCATGAAGCGCTTGAATAAACTTAATCAAAAGTATGTTTGTATTAAAAATCCCACAATAGAGTCCAGATAATTTTTGTTTATACCAGAAGACAACAAATTTTAATCAACTAAAGGGTAGGAAAAACTTATCAATCGAGAATATTTTTTTGAGGATTGAAACAATAAAAATTTTAAGGGATGTGAAAAAAAATACATTTTTGTTCTTTGCCAGGGAAGAAATAAATTAGGGCTTATTTTTATGAATTATTGATGTATATTTATTTTAAAAACTAAAAATATAAAAATATTCATTTCATACGTTTATAAAATTTCAACATTCTTAACTTTAATCCAACGTCCAAAAACTGCGCGACTTTCTTTGTGATCGATTAAATAATACATTTTGTTCGTGCAGCCTAGTTTTTTTGGCGGAAAAAGTTGTAGGTATTTTTTAAAATCTCATACCTATGTAAAAACAACAACAAAGTTAGAAATTCAAAAAATTTATGAAAAAAGACTTTTAAAAAAACAAATATGTATAATGCAAATTTTTGGCGTTAACAATGAAATTAAAAAGCAAGATAAACTTTAGTATCACTTGAAAAACCGAATCATTATCAAAAACGCGTATCATGTTGGTAATATCCAGGATATAATACATTCGAATGTTTTTTGTACCAGTCATTATTAATAAAAATCTCTCTGAGATTAGAACAATGCTTCCGATTGGGGCACGACTCTTTCGATTTACATTCGCACTTGTACCCGTACCCGTCACTGCTACTGCTGCTGCTGCTTGAAGGTTCTCGCCGTCTACGTCGTCGACGAGGGCGACTATTATTCCAGCGATGATTTTTCTGCATGGACCTCAATCCATTCAGATGTTGCTCGAGCTTTTTTATCTTGCGTTTCAGCTTTTTAACATGTTTACGTGTTGCCTCTGACTGAAACTGAGCAGCCAAGGTTGGATCTACGACCTTGAAGATGTGGTCAGCAAGCTTGGCGAACTCCTTGAGCTCTGTGTATTTCGCTGAAGCTAGTATTGCTTGACACTTTGGCGACAGATGCTCCAAGAATATTGTCTTAACAACAGACTCCTTGCACGAATCTTCATTCAGCTCAAGGATTATAGAGAGAATCTCTGATGGCTTCAGAACTTCGATTATTCGACTGGATACTTTTAGCCGCAGAATATTTTCATTTTTTAACGAGAATACTTTTATCAGGCGCTCCTTTACATCGGTATAGAGCTTCGAGTCGTCCAGATCACACTCTGGATCCACAATGAGATCGCTGATTAAGTTGATAATCTCGATGTGAAAACATGATATGGCCAGACGGGCCTTGTGGCGCTCGTCCATTATACCTTTAAAGTTAAAGATTTCCTCTATGACTGTGAACCACAAGTCTGGGCTATTTTCCCAGAATGGCGTTAGATCCTTAAGGTACTCGCTTACACACTTTGATGTCTCCATTTTTTACGATGATTATTATTATAACGGGAACAACAGCAAGGGCAGCACGGTAGCAGTAGCAACAACAAAACAGTTGATAACTAAAAAAAAAAACACCACTGTGTATACCTTTATGTTATTTTTCAATGCAGGCTAAACAAAACTCCTTCCCGTTCTTCGAGCAAGGAAAACCAAAACAGTTCTGGTGTGTACAAATTATAGAGTGCACGCTGTGGATAGTACAGTGACATTATGTACTTGGCACTGCTGGCACTCAAATAAATGCTTGATTTAAAAAAAAATACAATAATCAATGATAGTCTTCACTTAATAGTCTTTAATGTAGTTAAAAGTTTAAGTTAAGCATACCTTATGCTGGATAAAAACGACTGACGAACGATTTATCCTGCACTGCAACCTGCGTCGGCAATGATACAGAAAAAAAAATCATTAAGTACTTACTTACTATTTTTGAGAGTGAAAATGGTAAAAATAAGTCTAAAATAAATTTTTACCTCCTTGTCGCCGGAAATTGTCGTCTTCATGTGTACAAAGTTGGCAGACTTATTATTATCTATTAATAGCACGGATACTTGAAGAAAAATACAACAAAATACATCTCATCTTTTACAGCGAGCCAAAGTTCCAGCTGTTGTATACGTTGTGAAACATATATACATAACCATACTTATAATACTTTTAGAAAAAACTGATGGGCGGCTGGGCGCTCGATAACATTGACAACTTCAGAAAAAAATAAATAAAAAAAAGATTTTTTTTGTTCAACAAAAAAATTCTCGCACAGTAAATGGAAAGAAAAGAACAGAGGAAAAAAACGTGTCCTCCATTTTGGGGGTCGGGCTCTCTTTCGGGTGGGACTATCGGCTGGCACTATGGCTACGAAGGCGGGGCGCCGGGCCGCGGGCCCCTACCCGGCCTCTTTCTTCCCCTCGATTTTCTTTATATATATATATATATATCTCTCTCTCTCTCTCTCTCTCTCCTTCATTCTCTCTCTCGGTTGACGTCCCCGGCGGGGTTGCCGCATGAGCCGCATTGCCGCAACCACTTTTCTTTTTTACCCTCACTAAGTAGTTTTCTCACAGGGGTCTATCATATCATGTAGGTACTTAACTTTTGAGAATGTTATTTCGACCGATTTTTAGATTTTAGGCTTCTGCGCATGTGCAGTTGACGAAAATCCGAAAATCGGTCGCAAAAACATTCTCAAAAGTTACATGATTATACCTGATAGCGGCTGATATGATACCATCCCAGTCTTGCGCCGACATGCCAAACAAAAGTTGTTGTAGTCTCTCCTTGAACTCCTTGAAGGTAAGTAGACCGGCGCGTTCGAGTTGTATATCGTTCCGATCGTTCGTTGAATGTTACTGGTAGTACTTACTTAGTTACTTTGGAAAACACCGATGAGAAATTGCAATGAAGTAATGTTTATATTACATGGGACAATAAGTATGATTTTCCCTAACAGCCCCGAATGTATTAGAAAAGTTTTTAAAATGTTGCCTTTTGGACGAGGAAACTTTTCGAAAAAACTGCCACTAATGTTTCTAACGTCCGCTGCTGTGAAAAGCAACATATTTAAAACTGTTCATAAACATTCGCGGCTGTTAGGATAATTTTTACAGTTGGTGAATAGAATTCATTTTTAACGATGAAATATAAATATCTAGGCATGTAGTATTACATATTTACATTATAACATGAACGTCGGTCGATTGTTGTGAAAAAAACGACTGTATAATATATTGACGACCGACCGGCGTTTTATTAGTGAGTATTGAGTGTATAAGTAAGTATAGGGTACTACTCTGCAGCTCAGCTCATTTTCAGTTGATAATAACTATATGTATAGTGTAAATACCTCACACGAGGTGACTACACTATAATATAAAAAAAAAAAAAAAAACACAAAAAAGAAAAAAAAAAAAAAAAAAAAAAAAAAAAAAAAAAAAAAAAACTATATGTATATGTAAGTACATACATAATTCTCAATTCGAAAACTTCCAGGTATTTTCAGAGCCTTCGAGAAGATACAGTCGTAAGTACCCTACTGTTGCACTCTCTGTCGCAGGTCGCAGCTCGCAGTCTTTACTATTTAAGTACAAAGCCTTTGCCAATTGCCCCGTGCCCACGTCCCACGTCCCACGCGCCGCCAGCAAACAAACAGTCGTTGCTGAGCGAGCGGAAAGTGAATACTTATAATATAATATCTCTATTTCATTATTAGGCACTCTCATCACCGAAGTAAGTCCCCGTCTGTATTCTACAACAGTATTCAGAGATCACGGAAGAAACACCACTGTATTTGATACACTATTTTTTTTCCACTCTTCGCACTCATTGTTTCAGCAATCATGTCTCTCGTACCACTCTTGTTCTCGGACTGGTGGCAGGGCCAGGACCGTCCGTACCAGGATTTCGGGCTGGGCCTGAGGGCAGACCAGCTGGTTCGTCCCAGCTCAGTCGAGCAGTACTGCAGGTTGCCATACCAGAGTAGACGAGAGTGTCCGGTCACGTCGGGCTCCAGGTACTATCGCTGTCCGTGGGTCGAGCTGATGCGCCAGCGCCAGGTCGAAGGAGGAGGCGGTGGTACTTCTACTGTCACGGCTAAGGTCATTTTTCTGCAGCTATTAGTGCGAAAATTCTTGATTCCTCAAATTAATTTTGATTATAGTACTGTGTACTTGTCTGACTTCGCGTATTTGAAATGTCATTCAGAAAGTGTGTGTTTATGATATCAGTCGAATACTTGTGAAATATCGTTTGTTTTTTTTTATTTAAATATTTTTATAGGATTCTTTTAAAGTCCAAGTTGATATTAAACACTTTGATCCCAGCGAAGTGACCGTTAAGGTTGTGGACAACTCCGTTGTCGTTGAAGGTAAGTCTCAATTTTTAATACTGTTATTTTCAATCTGTTGATTCGATGTAGTTGGTTGTTGATAAAAGTAATCCTTGATCATTAATTTTATCTTTTTTTTTACCATTAGTGATTGCGCTTGATATTTCTATTGAAAAGTTCATTACGCACAAAATTTAAATTAACATTAGTTGGTTAATATACTCTTTATAATAATTAAAATTTATATTTCTTTCGCATGGTTCTTTAAAAATTGTTTATGTCGAGAAAAAATCGCTTTAGAATTAAAAAACAGTGGCGGATAAAATTGTAAATCTAGTGTCAAACGTTTTTTGTGTTACAGGAAAGCACGAAGATAGGAAGGACGAACATGGCATGATCTCTCGTCACTTTGTGCGAAAATACATGATCCCAGAACAGTACGATATCAATGCAGTTACTTCCAGTCTTTCATTAGATGGAGTTCTTTCAATAACTGCTCCTCGCATGGAACAACCTAAATTGAATGGCGAAAAAGTTATTAAAATTGAGATGACCGGAAAACCAGCTATCGAGAAGAAGAAGATCGAAGATAAATGTGAAGAAAAGTGTGAAAAAAAAAAGTAAAGTGTTACACTGTGTTTACAGATTTTTTTTTTTACTAAATACTGTATGAAGACTTGAATATTTGTAAGTTCAACTTTAGTTATGAAATAAACAATATTTCTGTTAAAGGATAAAAATTTGAATTTTGTGCCACCTACCACTTTATCGATCCTGAACCGAATTTCTTTCAGACTGAAAATTGTATCAATAAATCTTCAATAACAAACACAATTTTCTAGCATTAATTTGTTCTTGAGCCGTGGAACTATTTTTATTTCCTTGTTTCTTTTCTCCTTTCATCAATTTCTTACCCTTTTCATAACCCACACTTTTGTACGTGGTAATACTTGTACGCACAGTGCTGAAAAAAAATCTTAGCAATTTATTATCTTCATGGACAAAGCAGTGTTTTTCTTGTTTTCAGAAAAAAAATATTTGAAGAAAATGAAAGTTTTTCATTGCACGTTTTGCAGTTTAAAACAACTGGTTTTACAACGTACAGTAGATTTTGCACTTGAATTAGAAAGAATTTGGTAATATTTACATGTGCTATATCGCATGAAAAAAAATGTTAAATTGGCCCCCAATTTAATGCAAAGGTATTTTTCGAAGAAATAATATGTTCACAAGCTGGAAGAAGATGGGGAATTTTACTTAAGTACTGTAAGACTGAACTTGTATTCGATTTTAATGTTTTGAAATTTTAAAACATATTTGAATAAACGCCACCTGCATATGTATACTTATCTGCTTTCTGCAGATAGTACAGATAAAAGATGATAGGAAAGTTTTTACTTCGCTTTGTTTACAATTTTACACAAGTGCGAAATGTGTCCCAGAGGCCCTGGAGCCGATAATTCTAAAAGACAAGTAAGTATCAGATATAAAGTGCTTTGATAACCATTGGTCTAAAATAGTCGACGGATTAGCCAGAGCCGCGTATTTCCTGGAAGTACTTAACACACACTCGAGATTAGCGGTGTATTTTTTTACCTGTGCGGGTCTATTGAATAAAAACAAAGTCTATAAAAACATGTCAACATTGTCAACAACCACGACGGCTGCAATACCAGCCCCAACACAGACAGATTTGTCCAAAAAAGGTGTCAAGTTACAATGTGGTCCGCACCGTCCGAATTTTACGAAGCTCCGGGAGGATTTGAGGCAGGTTAGTTCAATCAATTAATAAAAAAAGTTTGCACTCGATTAAGTATTCTTTGTTGAACTATTTTCAGAGATGCAAAAAACGCATAAAAGAGCAGCGCGAGGAGTTGCATATGCAGCGAAGATTCGGCAACAGCGACGTCGCGGTGAAATTGAAGGAGATCCTGACGGAAGAACTGGACGACCTTGTTCCCGCACCTCCCGCCGACGGAGTTTGCGAGACGAGGACCGAGCTCGAGAAGCACAGCACATCGATCATTGAAGAGCTTCGCACCGACCTCGGTACTTAAGTCTTTTGTTTTACCGGAAAATTTTTGCATGGTATACGATTTCGTTTGATGGCTTGCTGATGACGTAAACATTCTTCGTTACAGAACAGACGAGTGCTTAAAAGGAAGTATAGCTAAGGGAAATGAGCAAAAATCTCATTGGGATGAAGAAGAATCTAGCTTTTCAGATATCTTTAATCCACTTAGGATTAAAGAACTATTTTTGATAAGCATGTGTACCTGCTCTATGATGATACATCAACAAAGACTCAAGTAACCCATAAGTAACCACCCGAGACCGACTCTATATGTTCAAGTTTTTCTTGAATTGAGATGCTGTTTTTTTTATTTATCTATATACTTAAAAAGTAAAGTAAGGTTTGAGATGTTAAAAGTTGAAAATTACCAAAAATCTGTAAATGAGATTTATTAGATAAGAAAAATTGTGTAATCATATTACTCGGATTCATGTACTCTTCATTGCATGTTAATGCACAGTAAAAATATAGTAATTAGTCAACACAATGTACATACGTTACTGTGAATATTTCGTGGAAATTATTCAAATAATTACGTTACAATTTCAATACAAGAATAATTGTTTTTTCTTCACTACTGTACCTACCTGTATTTACTAAATTTTGTCCATGTCCATACAAACGTAAAACAGCACAATTTTAATCCGACCCTGAGTCCATCAACTAATTGTTTGGTAAAAATTCATAATAATAAAGACTTGTATTGTATCCAGTTCTTTTAATAATCATTAACAATAATGACACATTCGGTGATGTACAAAAGTTCTTTACAGTTTTTACTCTATCTAAAAATTGGACTGTAATAAGTGTTTATTTTTATACATTATCACATGATATATAATAAAAATCTCGCATTTATATAACATTATTAATTCAACGTACATACATATGGTTTTGCGGTAATAATACGCTCGACAAGCATCACGGGGTCCAGTTTTTCTCTAGTAAAAATTTTTGACCCCACATAATACAGGCACGCTTCTTCTCTTGTTTGAATCGTCAAAAAAAAAAAAAAAAAAAAGATTAATTACGATAAAAAAAAGATTTTCTATAATACAAGATATACCAACTAAATTTTCAATTATATCCAAAAAATATTTAAAAAATATTGTGCAAATGATTTTATTTTTGCCTCTTGTATGCCATGCCTTTCTGTTTAACATTTAAATGATAAGTTGAAACTTACGCCACCACCAGTGAGAAACAGAGTCTTATACAAATCGTTTAGCATGAAATCAGTTTTGTAATAAAGTGAACAACTTTGCAACAATTTGTTCGTAAATTGATTATGTTCCTTAGGTTGCATTAAATTTGTGTGCCAAAATTATGTTTGACAATTGAGTAAATCTTTCGAAATTTCGTTTTCTGAGCATTGTACAAGTGATTTGCAATTTAAAAAGTAAAATTCAATTAGAACGTGAAATGATTTTTGTTCTTCAGTTTCGTCGATATTACATATTATGTATATAATTCAGTACATTAACCTCAGAAAACCCGATTGATTTTTTAATTTGCAAGGGTCAATTATAAACTCTGAAAATCACTCTAATTTTTAACATAAAAGGCATTCAGCATTTTTATATAGCACTTGTTACGGTTCAAGTAAAAATTTTTTTTCGTAAAATAAACTTGAAATTATACACTAAAAAACAAAAACGAAACCTTATTTGAATCTAAATTTAAAAACAAACTATATTGCAATGTATAAATTTAATTTTTTAACATTTTAGAAAAAATACGAATTTCTGTTTATTTTACACGCGTTGATGTCTCCTTTTTTTACAAAAACAAAATAAAATTTCGATTTCACATTACGTAGCTCAGTTTTTTTTCTTAAATAATTAAATCATCGATCTCGGCAAAATTGCACTTTATATTATTTTTAAAAAATTTGTCACGTATTTACGTTCCCCAGAAAATATAGTTTATGTACAAACATATGTAATTTTTCCCTGAATTTATGTCTTACGTTATAATCTGCGGTAACTGTCGCATCAAAGTACAAGTTTTTTTATCGAACTTGGAGATCGAATTCGTGTTCCATTTCACAAACTCGCACTAAATGATTAATAATTTACACAATAAATCAAATCAATCACTGCAAAGAGTTCCGTCGTTTTGGTACGTTGACGGCTGCAAGAGCTTCCTCTGGCAAACGAGAAGGATCGTTGAGGATGTCCGTTTCAGTACACAATTTTTTTAGTGAATTAAGAACGGCTGAAAACGAGCATTCGATTTAATTTTCAAGGATACCCTAATTTGTGCTGAATTTTATTATTTTATGAACACTGCACCTGGTCTGAGGTCTACTAAAGAACAATGTTGCTCTACCCACACTATTGTCGTCCTGTATAGATCTTCCTTGCTTGCTATCGACACAGCATTGTTGAAGGATTCCATCAACGGTTCCATCAATGTACTGAACTGTATAATTATGTCAAGAATCACACGATAATAAACCATACGCCCAAATAATTTACATCAAATATTAAGCGTTGCATAAAGTATTGACATCGTACACAACTTTTGATAAAGGATACAATCCAGAACTTCCAATTATCTCTCGTCCTCGCCCTGACGTATTCGTCAAACATCTCTTTCATTTTGTTTGTCCTCTGTCGCGAAACAGGAACTCCGGTAGCTGGTAGCAAGGCTTGGCAATTACTTACAAAAACAGATACAACAATGTAACTTAAAAATGATACCTACATAAAGCACTGAAAAAAAATCAAAACAAATTACAAACTCACCTGATGGACAAACTCAACATCTCGATCTGGGACCTCAGCTGTTCACTTTCCTCGTGGATCTCGCGTCTATCCGATCGCAGCTGCTTTATGTAATCAGCGCCCTTCTGCAGCATCGCAGCTTTGCTCATTTTCGTGTTTGGATTCTGACTCAGCTGCGGTATCAGACTGTTGAGCATGTCGAAGCCGTTTTTGATGTTGTAGCGGCGTTTCTGCTCGGCGTGAATGTGACCTACTCGGCGCTGCTCTTTGTACTGACCCCGTTCTGGATCGCCCTTAACGTAACCTCGGCCAGGGGACAGTGGACTGCCCAAGCTCATCGGGCTGTGTAAAGGACTGAGACTCAAGGCCTGTGGACTGTGCGCTGCTGAATCTTTTGGCGAGTTAGGGTCACTACTGGGCGATTGCTGGTGCACCGAAGCCGTCGGCTGGGCAAGTAACGATTGTCCCGAACTCGACTGCAATTCAATACGACATTATTTTTCATCCCAGCCCTTTTGTCAATCGAACATGATCTCGCTCATCTTAAACAAATAATGGTGTGTCTTACCTGTTGAGCCGCAGGACTTTGTACGTTGGCGGTGGTGTGCATGGTTTGAGCGCTGATGGATGAATTTATGTGATGAGTGGTGTTGTTTATCTGTGCGCCGGATGCAAGGGTCGACGACAGCATGGGTAATATGTGCTTGACGCCGATGACCGACTGAGACGCGACTTTGTCCGGACCCGCACTAAAAAAAAAAAAAAAAAAGAAAAAAATAAAAAAAAAAAAAAAAAAGATGCAAAAGATAAAAAAAAAAAAAAAAAAAAAAAAAAAAAAAAAAAAATGAGGATCCTACTGTTTGTAAGAAGATGTGCGAGAAGAACGTTGTTGTTCAAATTCAAATTGGGATCACTGACAGCTGACACAAGCGGAGGCGGATGCATCCTGGATGACGTCAACGAGGAGCTACTTCGAGACCTGCTCCTCGATTTCATTTGATACTAAAAATAACGAATGCGCGTTAGTTGGAGAAAAATGCAGAGCACATGAGGAACGTACTTTTGGCACGGCAAAAACTTCACCGTCGACCGGTGAGGTGGCGGTAACAGCAACGACGTTGGTAGTCGTGGTAGGCCGGGGCAGCAGTTTGGTCGGATGCTGGGCCGGCGCCGTGAGATCGATGCCCCGAGGTTTGCACTGCAGAAGCACGTGAGACTGGGCTGGCTGCTGGGCAGTGACTGCGACCACCGGCTGAGTTGTTGGCAGTGTCTGCGAGATTGATAAAAGGTGTATACGAAGCATGGTTGGAATACTCGCGAGCCGCATGTAAGCGATGTGTATGCGGAATAAATGCTCTTTCGGGCTGGTGCTGGCTACGATCTCTAGCGAGAAGGAGAGAGAGAGAGAGAGAGGTCGACGCGAATTAGATGCAGCAGACGCGTGCATTAGAGGAACTTTACGCTTGTGGCTGTCGTGTTACACCGTTACAAACTATTTCCGATCGAATTGTCCGATTTGAATTCATCATGAGATATATAAATGAATTCCTTATGTTCCCCGAGAATTATGCTTTGCTAAGAATTACTAATTTCTACGGCTGCTACTTTGAATGTGCATAAATTAAGGACTCCCCGGTATCGATACATAACATACTGCGCTATAAACTGGTCTCGGTTGTGAAAAAACAAGATTTAATTTTCTTTAATTCAATTGCAGTTCTTAGTTATTCGTCGTCACTCCTGGTTGAAGCCTACATTGTAACGCTCCGCGTGAAAAAAAAAAAACAAGGTAAAAGATCGAAAGATGCATTGCATATATTAGGTGTTTGTGTATCAAATACCTTGAGACTAGAGTTGGTAAACTTGCACTGCTGCGGATCGAAAGCCTGCGGCGGTGGCGGAAACTTGTAGCCCGAGCTGGTAAGCTTGTTGTACGGTTTGAGCGCCAGACTGGGCTTGAGCTGCTTCTGGATCTGCAGCTGCTTCTGCGCCTCCGTCGTCGCTACGAAGGCCTGTTGCTGCTGCTGCTGCTGCTGCTGCTGCTGCTGCTGCTGCTGCTGAGTGAGAAACGCCTGCACCTGCTGATTCGTTTGCTGAACGAGACTGATGTGCATGGGTGTCGGGGCCGTCGAGATGGTCGAGGTCGGTATCTCCATCGCATAGTCTGGCTGCTGCTGATTCCGGTACGCAGTCAGGTGCTGCTGAGCTGCTGCTGCTACTTGGAAGACCTGTTGCTGCTGCTGCTGCTGCTGCTGCTGCTGAGTAAGCCGAGAGTTTCGTATCGAGGCTCTGCTCTGCCGCGGCTGTCTGGGCCTTATTGGCTGAGGCATTTGTTGCTGCTGTTGCTGCTGCTGCTGCTGTTGTTGCTGTAACTGCAACTGCTGCTGCAACTGTTGCTGCTGTAGTTGTTGCTGCAGCTGCTGTTCGTAGCTCTGCTGGAGTGCACTGAAATCGTTGCTGAAAAATGAAAGTAAATGCAAACACCCCGGGCAAAACGTATATGAAATAATTTCCAGCTGCGCCGCTACTCACACGTTGTTCCTGAACACAGACTCGGGTGGCTGCTGATGCTGCTGCTGCTGGGTGAAGATCTTCGCGGTGTACTGCAGGCCGACGCTCGACTCGTCGGTCTGCATGGACTGGGGCCCGGCCGGCGCCGAGACCGTAGTCACGCTGTTGGCAATCGTGGTCGCGGCGCCCATGACCGCGCTCGTGTCGGGGATGCCGCTCATCGGGGCCATTAGGTCGAGATCCGGGTAGTTGTTGCTCAGGCCCGAGCTCTGGAAGACGTCCTCCTCGGGGACCGGTGGCAGTCGCGAGCACAGGAACTCTGGTGATTCAACGCAAGATCGACCGGTTATGGATCGTTCGCGAAAGTATTCGATGATTCGCGCGCGAGAATCAGGTAATATAATGGCAACGTGAAACTATAAGCGGTTCACGGGTCCATAGATCCAATGTCAATTTTCAGACTGGCATTGATGCCAAGATCTTAATGTTACGAGTATGGGGGGCGAACGAGGTCCGGTAGGGAATTCACCTTGGAGGGGCTCCAGGGTGTCGATGAAATCGTCGAGGTTCGGCTGCAGCGGTCCCAAGCTCGGTTGGATGAAGTCGGCCAGACTGGCTCCCCGAGCTGGAATCAGACGGTTCGTTTTGTCTCTGGTACTTTACAAGATAGATAGAGAGAGAGAGAGAGAGAGAGAGAGATCATATGACGTTAGAACCAGTGGCTGACCGATTTCGCGCGAGTCGGGAAAGTAGAGCGGCTGGTGGAGGCTGATGGTCGAGAAGAGGGTGTCGGTCATGAGTTCCCGGTAATCCTCGTCCACCATCATGCTGTGGATGCCGTCGGCGCCGGCCGTGCCGCCAGCCGCGCTGCTCGAGCTCTGACACCCGGCGCCGTACATGTCGAAGTTGCCCATGCTGTCGCCCCATTCCAGCGTGTCCATCGACTCGAGCTGCAATGAGAGCATCGTTTTTTCGTTCAACCCGTCATCATTTTATCTTTTTTCTTTTTAAACTCAACAATACTCGAAATTAAAAGCGGAACGCGTTGGTGTCGTGTCTGACTGGATTTGGCTTTTACTACTTGGGTATTTTGGCCCGACAAAACTGACTCGGTTTTTTGTCCCAACTCTTTTTATTTCGTGCGACCAAACGTAACTTTGGATACAATAGCGTAGTCTTTTGTTCAATTCGGCCAACTGATCTTTAAAATTGATCAAACAACAATGTCCCCACGAAAATTAATATCAGCAGCAAGGAATTTTAAAGAGTCAAAATCGATGGAGAATTTTATGTAAAGAAAAGAATTTGAAATTTTTTTGAAATTCTCAACCATTAGATACGACTTAAGTCGCTATTATTTCCAGTTGTTGGATCGTTGAAAGTCGTATTATCTTGGATTGATAAAAAAATGTTTTCCTAAAAACTCCATTTTCTCAAAAAGTTATTAACGAAATGACGCCTACATTGACAACCTACGAAGAGTTGAACCAATTTTAACTTTTTAAGACCAACGGCGTTTTTATGTTCTATGAGATACAAAAATTAATACCAAAATTTAAAAAAATTCAACTCATAAGATTAAAGCAAATCATAAAGCATCATGTCGATCCTTACTTTTTTTTTACGAAAATTTTTATCACCGACCGAAAGAGCGACCGAACGATGTAAAAATACAGTAGCGGCGTTGAATTTTTAAAGTTCTATGTAAAATCATCGGGTCAGACATTAAGCAATTAGTAGTGCAACCGATGTGCCGTTAGAATCTACAGTCCGGCATAATTGCATGAATATGTATATGTTTTTTGCTCATACGCACCATGTCGCTGCCATCTTTGCTCGTCCAGCCGAGAATTTTGTTCCGGTAAAACATACGCCATTTCTTGTACTCGGCAGTCACGGCCTTGAGTTTTCGTTTCCAGTATTTGCCCTCCAATACGACCGCCTGATCGATAAAGTGAAAAATCCGTTAAACTCAAGTTAGCAGTGAGACATTTCTCGAATTCTTTTTCCTTTTTTTTCCGTCCTCGTGTACAAAACTCGTTTTTCCCAATCACGTGCTCGCAAAGGAGATCGAAGTGACTTATTTTCTTTGCGAATGAATCATTCATGAAATTTCATGAATTTAGTAAACTAATCGAGGTATTTGTGGGCAAAAAGCGTAATCTCTCACCTCAGGCTTATTATGCGTGTCGACGTCGAGTGGGGATGCGAATTGACATACCAACGTGTTCTGCTTCAGTATAACTGAAAAGAATGGGAAAAAATTTGTCAAAAGATCGACTCTGAGAAGAATTCTGCAATACTTATAGTGATCTCTCCTGATTTCTATGACAATCGCGTTATCCGACAGTTAATTTTTTTAACTTAATAATGACAGACTACTGAGAGATGACCTAACGTTACATCAACAATGAATACTTAAAAGTATAACGTTTCCAAACACGCATAAATAAACCGGATTGTCATGAAAGAGATTCTGTGGAGATTTTTCTGTGGGATGGCAAAGAACTGTTTGTTTTAAAATGAGTTTTTGATAATAATTAAAAGTACCAATGCCGAAACGTTTTTTTTTTTCCCATAATTCATACGAAATTATTATCGTTACCTACTGTAAATATTTTCGTGCATATCGATGCGTCTTGTATTCTTGATTACATTAAGAGATTTTTAAATAATTTTAATTGATCGATAAATAATATTTAATAATAAAAATTAACAACACATAGCTGTGTGCATAAAACAAAACAATGTTGAGAACGCATGTTCTACTAGTAACACGTGTACACAGTTAAAAAAATTGTGTTGTTTGCTAATGTACACTTATTTGTAAAAATTACACAAAATTTGTGTACTTTCGTACACAAAATAGTTGTATTTCGTGCACAAAGTTTGTGTGTATAAGATATGAATACGATGGCTATAAATAACACAAGATTTGCGTACTATTATCACGAAATTTGTATGAAATATAATTTACACAAAACGTGTGTAGTCTGTTCAATTTCAAACATAATTTTTCTGTTTAGACTTTCAGACTTGTCATCACCGTAATGCTTTTTTGAAGTTTTTTAAAAATCCCATGTAAATTAACAAGTGTTTTCTAAAAATAACAATAGATCCAGATCCAAAGTTTTCGACTAGTTTGGACCTCACATAACATAGAAATAATAATAGAAATATTTTAAACACTAAATTTTTAAAATCCTATTTCACACACTAAAACTATTTTTGACTCATGCATATAATTATCATGCAATTTACTGACTTAACTATGTATGCATTATTATTGTGTTACTTGTATTACTTATTATTTTATATAATTACATTATATACGTATACTTTATTAAAATCTGCTCTATTGAAGTGTCGAGTGTAAGATAAGTCTACTTACGAAACATAATTTTCTTATTTATTATTCTGTTGTTGATCGCTCACTGCTCAGTGTAATACGTGTTGACTCGACGAGTGACTAGATCACACTGTAAGCTTAGTCAGCTGAGTGAGTCAGTGGTCAGTGACCTAGCTGAGCTGCGCAATGAGCTGCGCAGCTCACCTGATGATTCATTCAGTGTTATCTATAGTCATTCATCGAGTAAACACGTATTGTACTGAGCAGTGAGCGATCAACAACGGAGTAAGAATTTAAGAAATAAGGAGATTATGTTTCGTGAGTAGACTTATCTTACACTTAAAACTTAAATAGAGTATTTTTGAATAACGTAATACGTATATAATGTAATAAGATAATAGGTTATATAATAATAATGTTTTCATACTCAGTTATTTTATCATAGGATACACACATAAATACACAGTTAAAAATTTTGTGTAGTTTGCTATTTTGCACTTACTATTTATAAAAATTACTCAAAATTCGTATACTTTCGTACACAAAGTTTGTGTGTAAGATATGAGTACAATGGCTGAATAAAACAAGATATTTGTGTACTCTTAACACGAAATTCGTGTTCAATACAAATAACACACAACGAGTGTAGTCTAGATTTTGAAGAGTACGATACAAGTACGATGCAAATAAAATCGTATAAAATACTCGAGGCCAAAAATGTTTAGCTGCGTCTCGTAACGTTTTTTGTACTTCTACCTGAATCATGATGCAAAGGATCTGACTAAACCACTATCACAACATTGCTCCATCGGCGATGATAATCTTATTTTCATTCGTCTAAGATAACGTGCAACTATTCTTCTGAATTTTGAATCCAAACCCTTCTATCAATTAAGTAAATATATATATATATATATATATATATATATACCTACTGTAATTACGAGCATGAAAAAACAATGTAAATGTGCCCTGATTTTTCAACAGTCGTCTACCTACGAGTGGGTATCGAATCGGAAAAACAAAATTCATCAGCGCAGCTGCAAATAAAAACCCGTAAACTAGATAGCCAGAGTGACGCCCGCCCGATGTGGAACAACATAATACGCGGTCCCCCAAAACAGCGATAGCGCGTTATCATCCCGTTGGATCTTGCGTCAAATGATTGCGCCGGTCCACGCTCGAGCCGACGAGGGTGAAAAACAAACGAAAATTGATACATCAACACAGCGCGAGGCGCAAAAGTGTGTCGAAAGCCAAGTTGTATGTACACAGACAACGGACCCGAAAGCCGATGGAAAAAAAAAAAAAAAAAAAAAAAAA